>JAXGGA010001089.1:0-169960 GCA_038373865.1 Uloborus plumipes
AATGTTTCAATGGGTGTATTTTCTCTATAACATGTTTCAATAAATTACTTGTTTATGTTTTCCCTAAGAAATCCATGTGTTTTTCCTGAATAATGTGTGTTTATTTTGTTTCTAAAGTTTATCTGTTTTTCCTTTTATATCATGGCATCGTCGGTCGAGTGTGGTGTTGATTTTACCTCCCCACTGAATGTGGAATTTGGATTATCTTACCTTCTCCACTTTATTGGTACGAATAGCGGCATGAGAATGTGGGTGAGATACACATTTTATTTCCATTGCAAACCTAAGCAAAGTCAGTGTTGCAAGAACTTCCTCACTCAAAGACTGGACCCCTCTCCACGGCAAATTGTTTCATGTTTTTTGGACCTTGGGTTTCTTCTGAGAGAGTAGGGGCGAACCAAAGTGGTTATTGCGGGACGCGACGAGTTTCGCTCCACTTCGGAGAGCAGGGGCGGACCGCCGCGCCTTTTTCCCCCCACCACAGATCCCCATGCCCAATCATAACAATTGTAGCCCCAGATTTGTTTACTTCTTTACAATAAGAACAAAAACTACTTTTCTTCAGAATAAAATATTATCACTTTAAGTAATCTGTAATAAAATATTACTCTTCAATACCTTGCAAAATTTTCTCCCCCGGAAAAAAAGAGACAAACCTCACCGTTCCTTAGATTTTTTTTTCACAACTATTCACCAGTCCGCGGGTCAAAAGAGTTTGAGAAACGCTGATGTAAATAATGCAAGATCTCAAGCTTTCTCTATTCTCGTTACCTAAATTTTCTAAGCCCTTTGCTTCAGCATGATACGAAGAAAGAGAAAATAAAACAAAATTTGCAAACTGCGAATCAAGCGCTCGAAAGCGATTTCCAGACTACATACGCATACTTCCAAATATTCATATCACCCGCAAACCTGAACATAATTTCTTCCCAAGGCTCTCCTTAATCCATTCGAAAACTTCGACGTTGCTGTCATAAATCCATTTAAGTTTAGGTTCGGGGAATCTAGAATTGATCATTTCCATGTTTGCAGGCGACAGTGTTGTTTTCCATTCCACCCTCTCACAAAACTCAATAAAACAGTGCAGAAAGGGGGAGAAACGTGTTCCCTCACATTGTAGGAAGATAATGCAACGCCGTCCCCGATTTTATATTTTCTTCTATTATTACTATCTTTCTTTTTGGAGAAAAAAAAAGCGTCGTATAAAAGCGATGTGAGCGTGCCGTTTATACATAGCGCAAACATATATCTACAGTCGTCAATATATTCGTAAAATTCTTCTATTTTAAACCCCCTTCTTTTTCCCTTTCTGCGATCTTCCGTGCATTATTATTTGATCTTTCTAAAGATGCATCGATTCAACGCTTGCCACAATCTCCAGGGAAAATTTCCTTTTATTATCTTCTGGAGGAAGATTTTGCATGCATATTTTTTATTATTTCTGAAGATGTCGACGATTGTTACTACAAGACTGCAAGGCAAGATATTTCAACTTAAATTTACCGGGTTTTTTTTTTTTTACCTCCTAAGCATGATTCTTTTTAATTTTGCTGCAGTTATGTTTCTAGACGGAAATGTGGTGGCCAATATGTTCTTTCTTCTTAAATATATATATTAGTAATGATAAATTTTATTGTTTATGATAAATTTAAATTAAATTAGTAAGCCCTGATTTTAGTAAAAAAAGTAATAACAAGAAGTTCTGTCAAGAACTAAACGAGCCTACTTTCCCGAACATCGACACCGGCATTCTAGCATCTGATCAATATTATCTTGATCATCTGAGACTGAAAATTATGTCAAACATACCTTTTTAGCACTTAAAGCTGATTTCTAAATGCAAAATATACCAATCTCATCAGATGAAATAGACACGTAAAAAGTAAATAAACGACAAAATAAAGTTTTTTCGCACCTTTTAGAGAATGTAACTGTTATAGTTCTTCCGTAGAAAAATTCCTCAATCGTTTTCAATAAATACATAAATAAAAGTACAAAGAACGTACACAGAAAGGAAAAAAAAAAAACTCGTTCGTTAACAAAATGTCTTGAATTTCATTTTTAATCCGTTGCCAGTTGTTAAATATAAATAAAGAATAAAATGCTCTCGCGAATGAAAAATTTTTGTTACAAAAAAAAATCGTCTGCTAAAAAAATAATAATAAAATCAAAACAGATAAATAAATAAACAAAAAATCGTCTGCACAGTCAGTATTTTTTTTTCTGAGCCTGCATTTCCGCCATGTTTACGGAGTCGGAGTCGGAATCAGTCCTCACAGAAGATTATCCAGAAAAGTACTTTACCTGCATTATTTATCAAAACCATTTCCTTACAAAATTAGTTTGAAGGAAATCCGCCTTTAAGCTCAGGATCTACATTTAACTTAAAATTCCCCGTAGGCACTAATGTTAAGGTTTTTCTGAACGGTTCAACGTTGAACGAAAAATGGTTCGAATCAAAAAGCGAACTATGGGAATGAGAATCTCCGAGATCTTTCGAACAAAAAAAAGTTTATTCAATTCGGACGGTTCACTTAAAAGTTATTAGGTGGGGAAAGGTTGCTTGAACGGTTCAATATTGAACGAAAAAATGTTCAAAATTTAAATATGATAATGAAGTATCCTTGCTGAGATCCTTCGAACAAAAAAAAAGTTTGTTTAAATCCCACTGGTCACTCAAAAGTGATTAGGGGCTTGTTTGAAGGGGGCTTGTTTAAACGGTTCAATGTTGAACGAAAAATTGTTCAAATCGAAAATGTAAATACGGGAATGAAGTATCTTTGAAAAGATCTTTCCAACAAAAAAACGTTTGTTCAAATCGGACTGTTCATTAAAAAGTTAGTTTCGCGGGACCGGTTGTTTGAAAGGCTCAAAGTTGAACCAAAAATTGTTCAAATCAAAAAAATCAAACATGGGAATGAGCTGTACTCGCCGAGATCTTTCTAACAAAGAAAAGTTTGTTCAAATCGGAATGTTCATTCAAAAGTTATTAGGGGGGCGGGGACAGACAGACCGACAGACGCACTAATTCCCCATCTCAATACCCTACTCATTTTTCCTTTTTATTTCTTTTTGACTTTTTTTTTTTTTTTTTGGATTTGGTGATATTTTTTTGACTTGGCGATATTTTTTGGACTTTGCGATACTTTTTAGATGCATTAGGCCACTTTTAATGCTTTCTAGTCTTTCTTTTATTTTTAACGGGAAAGTAGGCTAAAAATTTCATAATTTTCTGAGAACTTTTCTCAAAAATGTATTCGTTAATGTATAATGTTTGTTTGTTTCTTGTCCCACTTGGCAGACAGTAACATCAAGGACAGTAACATCTAGGCCAAGTCCATGAATCCGTGCGTTTTCAGGCTTTCGAAAGCAGCAGTAGGGTTGGAGTACAACTGGATAATAATTTCAATTATTACTTATCTTTTACATCTAACTATTACTGTTAGCAAATTAAGGTGAACAGTATCTGACAATTGACTGTGAAAATTGGTTCTTTAATAACAGCTCAAAAAATAAAGGTCTATGAAAAAATTAAACCTAAAATAAAAATTAAAAAAAAAAAAAAAAACATTACGGGTCCACGAAAATTCTACAGAAGCTTTTACCGGTCCACCGGTGAAAAACAGGTTGAGAAACACTGCTCTTAAACCCTTCAGATTAGAATAATAACTTTTCAAAAAAATAACGGTCCATCAAAAAATTAAACTTTAAATTAAAATTAAAGAAAAAAAAACATTACGGGTCCACGAAAATTCTCTAGAAGCTTTTACCGGTCCACAAGTCAAAAACAGGTGGGGAAAAAACGCTGCTCTTAAACTCTTCAGATTAAAAGTCAGAAGCATTTTGCTCGCACTCCGTTGAATCTTCACTCTCAAAATGCCGAAGTCGGGTCTCTCACTTCTTATCGAGCCTTCCCAACATCTGCGAATCCATTCTTCGACACAGCCATCAAAAACGTGTCTGGGGAATTTTAGGACCTCGTAAACGTCCGAGAAGGTCCTCCACGAAGCGTGACCGGGCTTCCCAGACAGCTGCCATTCGTTTTCTCCTAACTACGAATGGAATCGACATAAAATCTTAAGTACGTGGTATTTTTATTTTGTCTGCTCCTTTAATTTTATTTTGGGCTCGTGTTTTAACGATTGGGAGGCAGTCCTAACAGCCCGGGAGTCGCTGAGGTTTATTTTTATGGGATTTTAAGAACAGGTTCTCGAGTGTGAGCAAGGGGAATGTTTTTGGTGGGTTGAGGACTTTAATGGATTGGATCGAGTGTGAAGCTAAGTACTACTCATTGAGGAGTTTGTTTCCGGGAGCAGAAATTGAAGAAATGGCATCGATTTTGGCAGTCATCATCTTTGAGGGCCGGAATCACCATCTAGGATGTATCTCTCTTTCTCTCTCTCTCGATAAAATGAAGTCTGGAATACTCCATGTCAATGCTTGGTGATTTTGTGACATGTACACACATCTTTAATGTATTATTCATATCATCTGTGATCATTTTCTCTGAATGAAGCTGTTTATATTTCGTTAAAAAAATTCTTATTTCTGCACCAGTTTAACTTTTGCTAAAATGTACATTTAGTGTTGCTATCTTAGTTTGGTTCTTTCCCGCGAGTTTTAACCCAGCCGGGATTGCATTGCTTGTTGGAAGATGTTAGTGAAAAATACTCTGCACTTAAGAAATAGCTCTGCACTTTGTAACCTGTTTCGTTTTCATTGATTTCAATGAGAAAAATTTCTTAAGTTTTGTTTCTTTTGGTTTGATTAACGTAAAATTCCAACATAAAACAAAAGCAATCACACGGAATGAATACGAAAGTGACGTTGTAAGTTTGCTTCCATTTGGCAACATCTTGGCATTATCTCGCCAAATTCGGTGCTAAACAACAGCAGCTATTTTTCCGAGATTCCTGCAGTCCCACATGTTGAACGATTGCCGAGACTTCGGTCGTTCATCTCTGTAAAACTATCTTTCCTGCATCGAGTCGTGACTAACTGGGAAGTGTGAATATTTAAAATGCTCTTCCCAATCTAAGGCATTTTAATTTTGTATTTTTGTTCCTTTTACACATTGCGTTTAGTACTTTCAAAGTGCAATGTTGTCCTTCAGACGCAAACAAAAACCTTAAATTACTTAAAATTTATAAGTGCCATTCTCACTGAAATAAGAGTTCCTCTCATTACCTTGAGTCATTTTTGAAACTCATTTTTATTCTATTTTATACTTCTTTTGGATTATGCTATTATAATTTAAAATTTCAGTCGTAAAGAAATTATTTTTCTTGAAATTTGTTAGAGTAATTCTTTATACATATTGCACTGTCTTTTTAAATTAAGGAATATAGGTTATTTCTGTTTGGTATAAGTTACATATCATATTCTAAAATTTGTTGCATTTTAATTAATTTGCTCAAATTATTTTTAATTACTTCATAATTATGCATCATAAACGATGTTTACTATGTCTAAAAATAAACAGAAACAAGTCGAAGGAAACTAAAATTAGTCAAAAGAGCGAGAAGGGGGAAAAATTGTTCAAATTTCCAGCTAAGCAAATATTTTCCACCTATGAGCTGTTAAATGATCAGTACAACAAAAATGCTTTCTGTTTTTCTTACCAGAAGTTACATACGATCGCTTTCTTTGGTATTTTCCATCGTTCATTGCTTGTGTGCCATACCTTTAACAAATCGGGTTAGGTGATGACGTCACTGCTAACCACTTAGGAGAGTGAAACATCCCAGGCTTTCATGTTTTTCTATCCGACGCTACCGGGTTCCTTGGAGAAAGTAATTAATGTCAGTCAGAGATCTGGGCACAGCCTCCCCGAGTACTTATGGACCAGCGGGGCACCCCCCCCCCTTGAGCGAGAGGGAGCTATTAGTCGCAATAAATCACCGCTGACGCCTACTGATCCAGATGGTTTTTGTAGACTGTGTGAATAGTCTCTCTCTCTTTCTTTCTGCTCCTGGTGCTCCTGTGGGTGAAAAGCAGCCTTTGTGCTTACTGCGTGCTTCCTAACTCTTACGCGCTTATGAAGGCTTCGAGTCTGCGAAGGATAAAAATATTAAAGCTTGTCTGGATGAGCAGGCACGAACTTTCGTTCAACAATGGAACATGTAAAATATCACTGTAGTAAAAGATACAAATTCATTTTATTTTAAAGTAATGATAGTAAATACATTTTCAAACATTACAATTAACAAACTTTGGTGAAATAAAGATTAAATTATTTAAACCAAACTAGTTTTTATTAAAAGTGCATTTTATAATGAGATTATTTTTCCTCGGAGGAAGATATTCTTATTTTGTACAAATTGTAATACTCGTTTCAAGCAAATACGTTCTCTTTTCTCCTCGGCAAGAGGGGGACTTTGATTTTATTTGAATTGGGATGAAATTTTTAATTGAATTATTCTTTTCCAAGTTTAAAGGGAACTAGCAGTACCCACACGGCGATGCCCGTGCATTTAAATGGGAAGAAAGTTTACTGAATAAATTTAAATTCACTCCAACCCTCTGAAGTAAAATTATTATAGTTGAAGCGGTATATGAGATAGTTATTGGGAAAACTTCCATTATTGAGTGCTCTTGACGCGATTTAAAAGCTCGCCAAATTTACGGTAGCAAGCAATTCCAACTATCTGCCAGAGAGTTGAGTTGATACACTAAATACTCGATTGGATTGATGAAAGCCTTCGAAAATGGAGTTTTAAATTGAAATTACAAAGACAGAATCAGGTCTAAAATTGAAATAAAAAAATAACTACCCATCGGATTTTGTTGAAACTGGTCTCTAAACCTTCCCAGTACCAAAAGGAACAAACGGCGAAAGTTTCAGCCAAATCTCCCGGGTAGTTTCTGAGATCTTAGGGAACACACACACACACACATTTACCAACATTCATTTATATATATATATAGATTCGCTTATTTTGCTTGAATATTGTTGCTTGGTAAAATGTAATCGTAATTTCAGTAATTAAAAAGTTATTCGCAAAAAATAATACTTTGGCAACGTAGCTAATCCGATGAAGCCTGTATCGAATCTAGGATTTTAGTTGAACGAGGAAGGAATGGGGGGGGGGGGGAGACTCACAAAATTTGTGTTAACTAAAAGAATCTATTATAAAAGGAATGATACAAATAAGGCAAAAATAGCTTGCTTTTTATCATACAAGGAGCTCAATCAAAACAAAATGCTTCAATTAAAAATACATTCATTTTGATAAACGTTGAGATAGCTCGCATCAAATTGAGCTTTAAATTAATGAAAAATGCTCTGCTGTTGCCTAAAATTGCCATTTCAACTAATCATCATGCTAGAGTAAGAAATTTCGTCATTTTATGTGGGTAATTAAATGTTTGGTTAGTGTTTATCACTGAAAATAACTGACTAGAGGTATTAATGCTCAAAAATGTTTTCTCTTCATTCAAATCGTGTACTTCACGAAGTAAGGGAATTTATTTAAAAAACCTTCTTTTAAACTGTTGCATAAAAAAGCTCATTTTCACATAGAGATAAATGTTCAAAAATAATTACAACGGATAGCTTTGAAAAATGCAGTAAAAACGTACTTTTAAAAGCACTATATTAAAGCAAATGCAATCTTTCTTTTGAATGTGCTACGATCTTTCATTTAACCCAAGTAAATCATCAAAATATCATCTTTTTCATTTTTGGCTCGTGCAAGCTGATAAATCTGTCCAAATTTAATAAGCGATCCGGCTGAATAGAAACTGGAAAAAAAAAGAGAGTAATTTCAAACTTCACATTAGTTCGTTCTCTATCTGAAGAAATTAAGTTTGCATTTTGCAGTGATTATTACATTTTCCCTCTTTTTCAAAGAATAAGCCCAGTCGGGGTTCGCTTACCCCCACCCACCCCCTTATCATAAAGCATTCCTCCACCTCATATACATCAATGCAAAGAGCTGTCTTGCTACATAATCCCACAATGAATTATTTCACACCACAGAAATATGAGATTTTTTCCCCCTCTCAGATTAAAAAAACTACCACATTAGAATCAAATGAGATGGACTTAAAAAAGAAAAAAAGAAAAAGAAAAAAACAAAATAAAATTCCATCTTTTTTTATGTGGGCTACATAACTAATGTTCCTTAAGATTTAAATGAAAAAAAAAAAAAAAACTTTTTTTTTCTGGCTAAAAGAAATAACTTATTTTACAATCTTAAGGGAATTTTTTCCGACTTTTGTATAATTGCAAGAAAGAAGAGATATTTTTTAGATGCATTTAATCTACCTAGTGGTCTGTATTTTTTTCGCTCTCCACGGAGATAACGTACTAAAAGTCATTAACGTTTTTGTCATTTTTATCCGAATACACTGAAAAGGTTTTACTCTTTTTCATTATTTTCCACCGTAAAGATTCCTTTTAGAGTCCGTAGCACCATTATCGGCGCGTGTCTTCCATAATTATTGCTATAACTGACACTTTGATATATTAGCTTGGCGAGAGCTCTGAAGTGAA
The DNA here is from genome assembly GCA_038373865.1 of Uloborus plumipes. Classification (NCBI taxonomy): domain Eukaryota; kingdom Metazoa; phylum Arthropoda; class Arachnida; order Araneae; family Uloboridae; genus Uloborus; species Uloborus plumipes. The sequence continues at coordinate 8,498 of JAXGGA010001089.1, forward strand.
TAAAAAAAATACACCTTAAATTTTTTTTATCTGAATTAATCCCGTTTAGTTTTAAGTAACTGAAGATTTCTCTAAAGAATAGAATGTTTTTATTTCCTTAGAGTTTTCCAACTGTAGAAAAAGCGCTTGAAAGCCTAATTTGCAAACTTACAGTTGTGGAAGAAACGTAAAATAAAACGAAAAAGTTTTAAAATTTTTCTTTTTCAGAAAAAAAAAAAGCTTTTGCTTGTTATGTTATGCACACCATGCATGCCAATATAGGACTTGGGAAGATGTTCGGTTTTTCATGTCTCTAAAGGGGAAATACTGTGTACTTCAAACAGCATTCCTGACATGGAATGTTTTCTCTATGGTTTTATTGTGTCAAAAAATGTTTGATTTGTATAACAAATTGTTTTTAAGGGTCTCTGTTGCGTAGTATTTTGAATGGAAGCATGTCAAGTTTAGTTAGTGTCTTATTCTTTTCAAAGTTTTAACAATGTAAAAAAATGTTCTGGTAAGTAATGCTTAAACCCAGTGCTTTAATTGTCTTAACGATACAATTTACGATAAAATTTTCATACTGCTAACTATAATTGAATCGGTGAGTGCAAAAACAACATCAATCAAGAATTTCAAATTTTTCAGGGGAGAGAAAAAAGACATTTATGAAACAGTTTTCATTTGATTATACTATTAAGAAGAGATATCGCGCATTTGTACAACTTACTTGTCCCTTATGGATATACGGTCAATGTGCACACATGAGGCAAAATTTCATTAAAAGCTTTACAGCTTTATTGATATTTTGAAGTTCAAAATTGTGACTAACTTTTAGAAAAGAAGGACTAAACTATGTCTTCATCCATAATGTAAGAGAAAAAATTTTAAAACTATACTTACTACATCATTTCAATATTACTTTTAAATGTGCTTTTTTTCTCTAGTAACGGCAAACTTCCTTGTTTTTCTCTTAGTATTGAAGCCATATGTAAAATATTTATATCAGTTATTAGCCATGTACTACGAAAGTGTTAAAAAATTGAAATGCACTTGTTTGCAATGTTTTCACATACTGGTTTATATTACTTGCTATTATTAATAAATAAAAACAATGCTTACTATAAAAAACTATCTTATTGCCACCCTAAAATTACCGTAAAATGGGGTTAATCGGAACACTTTTCAGCTTTGATTGTAAAAAAAGTAGTTAAAAGATTTTTTTTTAATTTGATTTTTTGGGTAAAAACTTCGGTCTTGCTTTACTTTTGATATTCCAAGCGAAGACAAAGCATTTTGAAAAATTATTATTAAAATATATAGGAAATTATGGGTGTTCCGAATCACCCCGCTGATAGGGGTCAATCGGAACACTTGTTAAAATTTTTATTTTTTTTCAATTTAACCTGTACAAAATGAGTAATATTGATGGGGGAGAATAAGAACAGACAATTACTGTCAAATAAATGCATAATTTCAATAATAGTAAACGTGTATAATTTGTCAAAATTCAAAATAATTTTGAACTTATGAAAAATGAAAAGTAATTTTAAGAAATGCTTTTGAATTGAAATACAAAGATTTAACATGAATTGAAGTCACTCATGTCGTCCACAAATATGTACTTGTCCTTAAAACTAGCAATTGTGACTTGGCTTAAGTTTTTTCATAACATCTCCTGGGATGAACTCTGCCTTTTCTTTAGTTTCTTGAAATCTCTGGGTTTCGGGGATTGTCCTGAAAGCTTTTTACGCTTATTCATCACTGTCTGTGTGCTGGATTTTTGCTACATAAAGTCTATGTGACTTTCCCCCTCGTATTTTAAGTAAAAAGAAGTCTCCTAGAGAAAAAAATCTTTTGAAATCTGCAACTGTTTGTCATTCTAAGATCTAGTTGCTCACGAGAAGGGATAAACAGTAATAAAACCTTGTCCTTGTCTTGATTAGAAGAATTGGGGTTAGAATCTTGATTTTTCAAAGTTTCCTTCAAATAAGTTTGAATTGGAACAGCAGAACTAAGTGTTCCGATTCACCCCGCAAATTTTTTTTCTATGCCATTTTTCAGAATTCTTCATTTTTATGACACAATTTATAAAAAATGTAAATTCTAATGCGGTATTCTGTTGTTCAGATACATGTATAATTGAAACATACCACTCTTAGTTTTTAAATATAAGAAGGTTTGATCTTGCATATGAAGTTTTGCGGTCTATGGAAATGTGATGTTTTCTAGCGTTCCACGTGCAGCCCTCCTTAGAAGCCAATAGCGTTGCCAGATTGACAAAAGTAATTTTTTCCTACTCCCTATGATCTTACCTTACTAAGAAAAAAATTCATGGTGAAAAATACCCAATAGTTTATTTATGAAGAATTTCGTTGTACGGTCGGGAAGTTTTGTTCCGATTGACCCCGCTGTTCCTATACACCCAATTTTACGGTACTAGTTTTTCAAAACTTTAAGGCCTTGAAGTTTATTATTTCTTCTTCCTTTTAGCATCCCTACCCGTCTGAGGACCAAAAGAAACAGCTGGCTCAAGACACGGGTTTGACAATACTTCAGGTCAATAACTGGTAAGTTGTAAATTTTAAGAAAAATATTTAAACTTTAAATGATGTAGAAATTTGCATATGTACTGAATGATGTCGATTTTCTTATAGCATTAAAAGCTGATCCCAATTTATTTAAATTCTTAAACTTGTTTATGTACTTTAGATTTATGTGTGCTATTATGCTACCCATATACTCCGACATCACATTTATATTTTCAGTTAAAAATCTTAAATTTGAGTAAGAAATTATACTAAGGGCAAAACACTAACCCATCTACTTAAACACTGACAAAACTAAAAACCTTACTGAAAACTTTTTTCTTCTTGACTTCTCTAAAATAGCTAGGCTGATTAGTTACAACATAAAAAATTTTTCACAATGGAATAAGTAAAGGATGAGGATGAGACTGGCAAAGAACCTTGTTAAAATAATAAAACGTCTTTTGAGGTATTCAAACTGGTCTATTACTGGAGATTTCTGCCGGCAATAATCATAGTCATTTACTCGAATAAATATGCATTCTCTCTTCAAAGTCAACGCGTAAATGCCACGGTGTTGATGTCGATTGTTGGAACCCTACAATGGTATGCAGCGACCATGGCGAAATAATTATATTGTATCTAAGGAGGAAAAAACTCTTCAGACCACGCTTTATGCCCGGTTGCTAATGCTAATCCTCTCTTTCAAAGAGCACCAGATGCGAAATCACTGGGCTGTCTGTCACAGTGTCACAAGTTTGACGCCAAAATTGCTCCAAATTGAGTGCCGGGACCCTTCAATTAGGATATCCTCGGTTCCCACTATCGGGGCTTATCTTCGGGAGAGATTTCGACTTTGGGTATCCAGGATGTGCAGTCAAAGTCAGAATATACCACAGGTGACGGAACTTGTTTCGATAATTATGGGCGAGGGAATAAAGGAGGGAGGGGGGAGGTATTCTTTTGGAACGTAATTTCTGAGAAGTTTTGTGAATGTAGCAAGTATATGTTTTCTCCGGGAAATGCGTTTTTTTGCGCTTGATTTTTAAAGTTTCTGGCTCGTGTGTAAAAATCTAACCTTTGGGATTTAAAATAGAAAAAAAAAAGAAGAAAAAATACTATTTAAATTTGAAAAAGGAAAAGTTCACATTCGAAAAAATCAAATCCGTTCACGATTTTTTTTTTTTTTTTTTCAAATATACACCTTCTACAGTGATTGTGTGGCCACAAAAATAATATCCAAATTTTATTCTAATCGCTTCTGACTGAAATTGATTTTTTAATATTCTACACTTGAAATTTCAAAAAAAAAAAAAAAAAATCAAACCTCAACATAGACTTAAGTTACTAATAGCGTATAAACTTCCACAGTAGATATGATAAGTTTAGAATAATAATAATGATAAAAGCAACAACTATGCGTATTTGATTTTTATTGGCCGGTTTTTTATAATGCATTTAACTTAAAATCACCGAGTTTCTAAAATTTTTAGAGTTGTATACTTCAGAATTTCTACTATAAGTGCTCAATATAGTGATTCAATCAATAAGATACACATTAATCAACATAAATTCTGTATTAATTTTACACAAAATGTAATATATTTTTTCTTAATGTACGTTTTATTCAACATGTTTTCAACATTTATTACTAACATTATATGTGGAAAAACGTTATCCCATAAAAGTGATTTATTCGTGTTAAAATAATATAAAAAAAATACATATTCCTTGCTAAATTGTTTTCTAATAAATGCACTTCTGCCCCGAATTTTTTTTTCTGCTAATTAAAAGGGGTAAATGCGTATCGTTTAAAAGAATACCAAAACTTTTGTCAAACAAAATATTTTACCTAATTACCACTTTTTTGCCACTGAAGCTTTATTAGATGCTCAATGATCATTCTACTTCTATTGTTATAAAATTGTAATTAATTGTGTTAGTTTTGTACCATAAAACACCTTTCATCGAATAATTCAAGCAGCATAGTCCCTATGACAAGAGGGCTAAATATGTAAAAACGAGCAGTTAAAAGCAATTCCGTCTAAAAATAAAGCAATGCACTTCTGGTATCCTTAGTCACAAAACATATTGTTTCAACAGCACTACTGAAAACATACTTTGTTACTGAATGATATCATTGATAGAATCTTTAATCTATAACCTCTATCACCTTTTAAATGCGTATTTCTTCACCACGCAGTGGATAGGCTCAAGAGTGACGGTAACAAAAAAGGAAAAACATTTTTTCCAGTCACAGTTCAAGACTTTGGTGTAGGCGGTTAAGATAAAAGCATTGTCTTCTACTCTGACAGAATAAGGCATGCCAAAGCAGAGAGCGGCAGCCTTAGATCTTCAACCGTTTAGTAGATCGGACGCAACGGTGCGTTTAAATGTAGGGATCTTTTTTCCACTATAATAGGATCTTTCTGATACCAATGAGCATTTCTTCTTCACAGCTACTTCATGAAAAGTTCTGCTTGATTTCCTACTTTAGAAACAGCAGCCGCGAATTAAATGGTCTCTGTTGTCCACATAAGGTTCCTAATTTTGTAGTCAATAGCTAAAGTACGTGTTCGTTATTGTCTCATATTACATGCTCTTTCTCTAAATTGTATACTAATAAGGTTGACTGAATATGTATCATTCATCAAATGTGAACGGGATGTTGAAATCGTGGATTAGAAAAAAAATGATGGAACCCCCTTCATTATTTAACACTTTTCACTGGAAGTTTCTTCTACACTTTGGTATGAGGTCTTTGAGATGGTGGTCAAGTAAAGTTTTTTTTTTTTTTTTTTGAGCATTGCGTTTTAAAAAGTTATAAGTTTTACTACGTCTTTTAATTAACTATGTCATGTGTTTTTTAATCAAATGTTTTGTGAGATAAATCACAACGTTATGAATATATGCGACTTGTTGCCGAAAAAACGGAATCGTGAAAAAATGAGAAATTTGGATTGAAAAAGCTCATTTGGAAAGCTCATTTGAAAATGAAATCATAAATTTTCATTGAAGGGAATTGATATGATTTGGGTATAATGCACCAAAGGAAAAAATAAGAAATGTAGTTTCCTAGAGTAGGGCCAACAAGTCAGTGTAGTAGGAAACTAGGGGCCCGGGCCATTGGAGGAGATGGGAAACTCTGAATCTGAGTACAATTTTTAAGTTTTGGGACAGGGGATTCAGCAGAGATGTCATTTCAAGTTCAAGTCCTGGGGGGGGGGCAAAGGGTCCAAACACAATGCAATTTAATCGGAAAACGTTAAAAACCACGCCCACATATATGTAAATGCATTGATTTCTCAAAACCAGGGGGGCAATTGACCCCCCTGCCCCCCCCCTAAATGACGGGCCTGGGGTTCAGGGACAGGGGCTCTGGGACCGAACTGATAAGGGGCCTGCCTGCCTGCCTCCTTTGCCTCTCGGTGCCCCGTTCTAACGCCTCTGAAAATGTAATTCATTTTTTCCACTGAAAACGTTATAGTTATTATTAATATCACTGTAATTAATAGTCTCGCGTAAGTACTTTGACTAATACTGATTTTATATCTATTTCAAGCATGATAATTAAATTCAAGAAATATTTTCAGATGAAAAGATGCGCATCCACAAATGTGTTATGATTGGATGCTACTTCAAATCGTATTAAGATTCTTTGAAAGATAATTCGATGTATATCTCAAATTTCATCTAGATCTAATTTAGACAAAAGCCTCTTTTTTCTCCGCCTGAAACCAAAATTTTTACGCAAGAACAATTCCTTCTTCCGCAACAAGATATTCGAATTCGATCTCAAAATTGCCTAATTATTCAAAACAGTCATTTCACACATCATTCCTATTCAAGGTCCCTTTAAAAGAAAGCAAAAAAGAAAAAGCTTTCTTTGCCTTAATATTCAATGAGCAGTGCACCATCCGAGGGAATACCATCGACGGAGAGAAACAAATTCGTCGTCTCTTTCTCTCCTTAATCTTGAAAAGAATCCAGGATTCGCTATTTCTCCGAATGTAACATCACCATTACCCGCCCCCCTTCCCCTGCTTCTGGAGAGCGACTCATTTGAATGAGCGCGCACATTCCCATGCAAAACTGTCCCCATCCAGCCACTTCACACCTCTTTGAGGGGAACGGGACGATATTAACTTCATTTAAATTTTAACGCTCGCGAAACATTACGGAACAAGGACCGTTAAACGCCTCTCTCGACTTTTCTCCGGCCCTACGCACACCTCGGGGACTAGCTATTGTATTCTCTTCTGTTTTGGGAAGAAGAAAGTCGGAGCTTTTTATTGCTCGATCATGAACTTTTGTGCTCTATTTGGGTGAAAAACAAAGAGTGTTTTTACTCTCGTTTATTTCTCTCCAATTTTTTCTTCTTCTGTTTTTTTAGTCAAAGAATAATACCTTCTGTTTCGTACAACCGAATGCAAATGAGTTCTTTGTTTAGGGAACGGTGTAAGTCGGGTAGGGATGTCAGCTCAGTTTGTTTGAAGACGAAAACACGTATTTTGAAACATTTTATTTTATTTTTAGTTGTTTGTTTGCTTTCTTTTCTTTTGTTATTCGTATTTATTGCCATTGCAATGCGATGTAATTTTTACTAACCATACTAAAGAATCATATAAAGTTGATGTCCTTGAAAATGTTGGAATATTAGTGTGATTAGCGGACAGATTTACTAAAAATAGTAAATAATTGGCTGTTTTTGTTGAAAGGAATTATAATATTTCGGTTCATTGAAGGTGCATCGGACGTTCCAGTTTCAGCATCAAGCGGAAAAATTATACTTAACTGCTCTCAACATTCACAAGCATGTTTTCTAACAGTAGTAATTCCTCTATGATTTTTATGTACAAGAAAACTAACTAAGAAAAAAAGAGCGAAAACTTAGTGCTGAAACCTGTGTTTGTAAGGAAATTCTTTTTAAGATTATTAGAAGTTGCTCCCTACGATGATACCTGTTTTTTTTGCTATTGATCGTGTGATCAACTTGGTGTTCCATTTGAAAATTTGTGGCTGAGATCACTCAATTTGGCTTAAATAATAGTCCGCTCGATCCTTACCTAATGGCTTTCTTCCCAACGCTAATTAGTAAACAAGGGACTTAACGACCTTCTCCGTTGTTCCGCATAAAGGGTTGTTTCTTTCTCTGATCTCCCCTTTCGATCCCATTTTCCATGATCATTATTTCTTAGGATGCAGGATGGGGGACAAATCTTTCTAAGTGCTGAGGAACACGAGAGGAAAAGGGATCAGACTACTTATAGATCAACTGCTCTTAGTTTGATAGAGAATGGACTAAGCTATTCGGGCTGAGGAACGAAGTTGATGTTTTATGTTCGTTGGTACATTAACTGTCGGTGGGGTAAAGGAAAAAAGTAGCAATCGTGACCGGCCACAAGACGAATATTAAAAAAATATATAGCGTTTTAACAATCAGTTGTCCACCGCCAATTAGTTGCCGCTTCAAGAATGAAATAACTAACACAAAAATGTACAAAAGACGACAAACAATCTGTGAAATCTTTCCCACCTACTTCAAGAGACAGTCTTCATGAAAAGCTTATTAATTATTTTTATTTAAACTGCTTAGTATATTTAAGACTATACATTTCAACAAGATAATTTATTTTTATATCGTTTTGCCCCTTGAACCAAAAAAGTTGCTACTGCTTTCAAAAAGCAGTCAAAACGTAGCCACTATTTCAAAAAAAAAAGTAGCTACTAATGAAATTCATACTACTGGCCACTGGCGACTGAAGAATTTCCCCCTTTCTGCTCTTTATGGTTTGACAGATTTTTTATACGTTAGTTGCAAAGTAGCAGGATCTCAATTAAAATATAATGCCGCGTTGAAAATTCTTAACAAAAGTATATGCTTAGTCTACCCTAATGAGTTTATCGTCAAAGGTTAATGATGGCATACTCTGATATTGGCACCAAGAGATAAAACTGGTGGTTTTTCTAGTACTGGAGGGGTAGAATTCGAGTTGAAAGAAGCTAACTTTCTTTTTCTTCATATTAGTGTGATGCAACATGTAATTTATCTTGTATTTTGCATCATACAAAATATACTTATCAATACAGTTATCCGTACTTTTCAACTTTGTTGAACCGAAGCGACGTTTCAATTTTGTCAGGTCGAATATTGACCTCCAAACAACTTTTAAGAATAATATTTGTACTTGAGAAAATGTGTGTGTAAAAATCACAAGAATCCAGCATGTTTTCAATTCCTCTCTAAATTTCAGTAATTGAAGTTTTTCGTTGAAAGCGTGGATTTTTTTTTCTCCCTTTAATTCAATTTTTTTAGCAAGCAAGGTTGCGTATTGAGCAATAAAAGATAAGTATTCATTTCTCTACGCTGTAGTTGATGTTTGGAGCCATTTTCATCAGTTTCTAATTGATAGATAGCGATCACGTGATCCGGTATGTGTCAAGTAGATCTATCGTGGCTTGATGTTAATTTTAGTCACTTTTGTGATTAGTAAATAGCGAGTAACTTGGTCGATTGCACTATGTGACGGTATAATTTGTTGTGTCTTGGATTTATAATTGGGAACTTCATAAAAGGTTGCTTTTTTTCTTCTTTTCTCTCTCTCTCTCCTTGCAAAGTTCCCCATTCAATCTTGATTACCAAAAAAAAAAAAAAAAAACGATTTAAATCTATCAGAAACAAATTTAAATTCGTTTTCATTGACTTTTTTAATTTGGCGATTAAAATCAAGATTGTCATAAAATTTATGCTATAAAGAGTCCCAGAGGTTGAGGCTTTTGACTTTCTCAACTAGCTGTTAAGCAAATGACTCCCTCCAGGTTATCGAAAGCAGCCTCAAAGTCAGCGAAGCGAGAGCCCATGCGACACAAATTTCTTCTTCTTCTCCTCTCCCCCTCCCCTACCCCCGCTCGTCGTCTGCCGCTGAGGGTGAGACCGGGATGTAAGACGAGAATCGGACGGCAATGCATCACGGATGACGGGTGGTCGTGTCGGATCGCGGATGCGTGACCCCCTCCTCTTGCTCTTCCCTCTGCTCCACCCCCGTCTCGAACACGGGGGTCATCAGTCACTGGCGACAATCCATTCCGAGAGGTCACACCTCCGTGGACACGATATCGAAGAGACTCTTTCCCCACCCATTGCAGTGAGAATTCTCTGTCTCTCCACTGCTAAATACCATGAAAGGTCTGTGATTTTCGTGTGGGTTATTAATAAAGGATATTGGGTTGTCGAATTGAAGATGAGTAGAAGAGTGAAACTAATGTCTGTCCTTGGAAATAATACCGAAGCAAATTGTTTTGTGCGCATGAGTTTTATTTACAATTTAAATAACAGGTGCAAAATTTCTCACTAAATTAGAACTTTATTGTAAGTATTTTGTGATTAGGTTAAATCGTTTAACTTCAAAATAATCAGTCACTGGCGACAATCCATTCCGAGAGGTCACACCTCCGTGGACACGATATCGAAGAGTCTTCCCCTACCCAAAGCGGTAGAATTATCTGTCTCCACCACTGCTAAATACCATGAAAGATCTGTGATTTTCTTGCGGGTTATTAATAAAGGATAAGCTTGGGCTGTGGAATTAAAAATGAGTAGGATTGAAACTAAAATCTCTCTTTAGAAATAATACTGAAGCTAGTTCTTAACCTTTGTGTGAAGGAATTTTATTTAAGATTTAAGTAACAGATGCAATCTGTCACTAATTTTGCATTTATAGCAAGCTTTTAGTGATTAGATTAAATCGTTCAACTTTAAAAAAAATCAGTCACAGGCGACAGCCCATTACGAGAGGTAATTCCTCCGTGGACACGATATCGAAGAGACTTCCCCACCCATTGCAGTCAAATTCTCTGTCTCCACTGCTAAATACCATGAAAGATCTGTGATAAAGGATAAGTTTTTGGGTTATGGAATTGAAGATGAGCAGGAGTGGAATTCTCGTCTCTCCTTAGAAATAATGCCGAAGCTAGGTATTAATCTTTTTGGAGATGAGTCTTCTTTACAATTTAAATAGAAGATACAATTTGACACTAATTTAGCATTTATTGCAAGTTCTTTATGGTAAAATTAATCGTTCAAAGTTTTAAAATAATCAGCCACTGATGACAGTTCATTTCGAGGGATTACGCCTAAATAGACACGATGCCGAAAGGACTTCCATTGTAGTTTAATTACAGAGTTAACATTGTAGTTTAATTCTGTCTTCACTTCTAAATACCATGAAATAGATTTTCGTATTGATTATTAATTAAAAAAAATAAGCTTGTGTGTTACAGGATTACAGGTAACAAGAAGTGATACTTTAGTCTCTTCGTGGAAATAATACTGACGCTAGTTGTTAAGATTTATGTAAAATAAGTCTTGGTTAAAATTTCGAAAAAATAGTTGCAATTAATCATTGATTCTGCAACTTATATCTTGCGAGAATGGACCATGGTAAACAAATTCAGCCACCTTGAGAGCAAGTTATGAATGTGCATTCATCATTCATTCATCTAACATAATTTATGAATACATGAATCGTTTATTTCGAAAAGGTAACATCTCTATTTTGATCTCCTCTGTCTCTTTAGAAAATTAAACAGCGCACGGTTATATTTTTGAATGTCATAATCAATGAAAAAATGCCTTTAGTTAAGTACACAATTACTGCAATAATTTACCAAATAACCATTGATTATGACATTCAAAAATATAACCGTGCGCTGTTTAATTTTCTAAAGAGACAGAGAAGATCAAAATAGAGATGTTACCTTTTTGAAATAAACGATTCATATAATACTGAGATTTATAAAAAGTACTTAGAGTTTAAAACAATTATAATAATAATTTAAAACAAGCAGAACAAAAAGTTTAAAAAATAATTAAAATATTTCTAAAAGAATTGGATCTGGAGAAATTTTATAAATTGTATGGAGGGTGTCAAAAAATATATTTGTAGCAAAATAAAATCTGTAAATTAGAGTACTTATTAACCTATAGATTAAAGAAGTCGGGAATTACGTAAAAAATACCTACCTTGTTCTCTTGCTGTAATTAATATTAATTGTTCTAACTGAATTCTTGATACGAACACTCAGTCGCAAATAGATTGGTGTATTTTTAGCCAAGCTAATCATTTTGATTGAAAAATAAGCTGTTCTTTATTAAGGAGATCTTCTTTTTACGATCTGGTGATGCTAAAAGAAGGTGGATCCCTATCCGCCCATATGATTTGGGCCTGATCATACAGTGGCCCATTAACGGACCACCTTTTTTTTCATTCCTTAACGAGTTTCCAGCAATGCTCGTTGTAGGACCGCCGTAATTATCGCACTTTGACGGCCATTAAACGTTCGGTTGGTGTATCATTAACCCGCAAAATGGCGCTTTTATTCCTCTCCATTCATTCCACAAAAACGCCTCTCGTTCCAAGCCCATTTAATGATGCGGGGATTTTGGTAGATCGGGAAAAACAAGATGCTGCTATTCTCTGCAAAAAGAAGGCCCCCCCCCCTTTTTTTTGGTTATCATTTCATTGCAGCAGTTTTTTTCTTCCTAATTTTGTGGCAAAAACCTTTTTTAGTCGAATGTAATTGTTTACAGATGTTTCCCGTTTCATGCCGTCGAATGTGAATTCTGTTTGGATAAAAATGGCTTCACAGTGGTAATGTTTGGATTTAGAGGCAAACGCTGAAGGTTGGATTCAATGTGCTCTAGAATGCAAAAGTTAAACTAGGTCTTTATTGAAGAAAAGAGATAAAACCCTTTTACGTTCAAAATCGATTTGTTTGCTTCAATGGTGTGTGGTAATTTTGGTATGCGATATATTTTGAAAACAAAAAAAAGATAAGGCATTTGTTTACAAAATGCTACGATTTATAAAAATTCTAGGCCAAAGTAGGAATTGAGTAATTCAGAAAAAATGGGGGTAAGAAACGAAAAGTATTTTTTTCCTATTTAAACTCACACGCATGACTTCACTGCGGATAGAGTACTTTTGTAAAAAAGCGACATTTACAGTAAAGTTAGAACGAAAATATATTCGCTGATATAAAAGCACCTCAAGATTCTAAAATTGTCATGAAGAAAGATACAACCATATGTACTTGGAAATAGCTTTAAGTTTGAAAAAAACTGCAAATAAATTAATTTTTAATACATCGAATCATTCTTTGGAGCAGACAGTACCTCTCCGAATCGCTTCATGATTAATAATTGTAAAAAATGCGAACAGTAAGTTTAGCAAAGAAAAACACTTTTTAGCATTTTACGAATCAATCCTGCTATCGCTTGATCTTGCTTCTATACTAAAATAAAATTGAAGAAAATATAAAATATTAAGAAAACAACATCTTTTACATGACTTCTGTTCGGAGCAATGGATCAAAAAATTTAATTGCTGAATTTCCCTCGAACTCGCCTTTCATCATTACACTCCCTTCACTCGTGAAGGAAAATAAAATACGGATCCCTGATTTCTTTCCAAACCAATGCTCCTACGGCCAATCTCGTTTAGAGGAGGCAAACCACGTGTCGCTCCGAAAACGACCGCCGGTGGTCGTTCCGTCCACCCCATTTAACTCCACCCAGGGTCGACACTGGGTCGCGAATAATAGTAATAACGATTTCGCTCTCTCTATGCCGTTAACTTCAAAACGTTAAGGTTCCTTACGTACGGTTTAGAGCTCTGGGTAGCCGTTATCAAGGATGGTTGAACTGCTCCCGCCAAATGGGGAATTCCTGATTTGCTGAAGAGAGGATTGACTGAGATGTATTTATTCATGTTGTAAAGTTGGGGGTATATGCTGCTCCTTCAACTAATTAGATATGATTTCAAATTTGAAAAAAAAAAAAAATCCGTTTTGAAACAAAGAAAAAAAGATTTTTTAGTGTAATGAGCTGTAAGTTACAATCTTAAGCCAGGGCTAAGGCAGAAGTACAAGCAATATGCAGTTCTATGTTGCTTATAACCTTTTAGCGTGTTGTGCTGTGAAGCGGTTTGTTTTGTTCTTACTGTGCGATAAACATAATTGAAGTAGTTTATAGCTTCTTCCCCAGGGAAAAGGAAAATTTCAGAGAAATTTGCCCAGTCAAAAATAAGACGGTGAAGTTTGTACTTTTCCCTCCAGTGAAAACAAATGTTTGGAAAGCTTTTGTAATAGCAACTAGCGCAATTTCAGAAATTTTGTCAGTGGTCTGTCTTGAATTCTTTTGAGAGGAGATATCTGAAATCGAAAGCAAATTTCAATCTTAAAAATACTTTTAGCAGAAATCTTAATCATTAAAACGCCCTTGTACTATTTGAACTTCTTCATGGGTGGTGAACAAATAGGGTTATATTAGTACATTGACTTGTCGATGAATCCATCTGTTGAGGCATTTTATTTATTTTATGTTTCTCGAATTAGGCTTACGCTTTTATTTATATCATCATATCTCAGCTATTTCTAAACGTTTTCTAACAAATCTTGTGCTAAATAGTAGGTTTTAGCAAAACCTGCCATCGTGAGTAACCGTTATACAAATGCTTTGAAAAGTCTTTTATTAACTTTGATTGAATAATAGTTTACGCACGAAGCCATTTTAATCGTTTGAATGTAACCATTGTTGCAAAAGCTTAATGGGAAAAAAGTTCGCAGTGCCGTAACTATGACAACCTTAAGGGGGAAAGTGCGGAGAGGGGGAAATAAATATTTCTTTCATTCGCCAGCTCTCATTACCAGAGGCGTAGCTAGGGGTTGGCAGGAGTGGCTCTTGCCACGGGCGCAGCGACCAGGGGGGCGCAATTTTGACCTTTTTTTTTTTTTTTTTTTAATAGTGGAAAAATGTTAAAGAAAAAAACTCGTAAGAACAAGAGCTAGAGGACAAAATGAAACAATTGTCGAAAAAAGAATAACAATTTTACCTGTGGCAGGGAATGCCATTCCGATTCACTTTTCTTCGTCTTACCTCAACTCTTTTAGCGATAAACCTTATACACAGCGCAAGTTCCCCTCAATGCGCCACAAATCACGTAGAACTAGGAGTTATGTTTTGGCGGATTTCAGTCGGATACACCGCTCAGATCTATTTAACAGGATAGAAAGCTCGCAGCAACCAGGGGGGCGGCATTTTGACCGATTTTTTTTTTTTTTTTTAATAGTAGAAAAATGTTGAAGAAAAAAAACTCGTAAGAACAAGAGCTAAAGGACAAAATGAAACAATTGTCGAAAAAAGAAAAAAATAGCAATTTTACCCGTGGCAGGGAATGCCATTCCGATTGACTTTTCTTCGTCTTACCTCAACTCTTTTAGCGATAAACCTTATACAAACTTAGACAGAATGCCCTGCACAGCGCAAGCTCCCCTCACTGCGCCACAAATCACGTAGAACTTGGAATTATGTTTTGGCGGATTTCAGTTGGATACACTGCTCAGATCTATTTAACAGGATAGAATTTAGCTATATGACGCCAATAGGCTGACCTGAAATTGACCGTGCATCCTATCAAAAGAAGCAAACCGCCCTTTTCCGCTCCTTTCTTGCCGCTTGTTCCCCGATATCATATCAATTAATTACCATACATCTGAAATATCATTTTTCCACGACATCAAAAAATTGGCAAAATTGTCGTTATCATTTTGAAAACAGTTCGGATACATAGTTTTGTAGGGGGATAATAGCTTTAAAGTTGGCAACAATTTTTCTTTGGCAAAAACTAGCAAAAAAATAATGTATGTAGGTACGTATTTCTCAAAGTCGAGAGGGGAGAGATTTGTTAGAAACGATTATTGAATTTCAATGCACATTTCCACGTTTCTTTTACTATAGGCACAATAGTAAACATTTTATTACGCATCCGTGTGTAATATTTTTGCAGCTTGTAATCTTCTATGATTGGAGCGGGTGATAAAAACTTATTAGAATTCACTTTTTTACATTAATTGGCACAATCCTGTATTTATTTATTTATTTATTTTTATTTGTTCACAACAACGGTAGGTTTAACCCTACACTGCATAGCGTTGCCAATTGGTTACATGGACTTTTTATCCTTATGACCATGCATAAGGCAACTGAAGCATAAAAAGGAAGTATTAGGTGTCGTTAAAGCAAATATAAACATCAATCTTCAAAATTAATTTTTTAAAAATGTTTTCCAATGTTTTCTTTTTACACTAAAAAACATCTATATTTCTTTCAAAGAAAAAAAATCATGCAGTGTAGGGTTAAACATTATATTTAATTTATCAATTAACTTTAAATTGTTAATTAACAGCAGAAATTAAATCACAGTGACTTTAAAAGCAGCTGTGCGACTTTAAAAGTGACTTTAAAAATTGGCTAAAGCCTAATGAACAAGACTTAAGTGCCATTACAAGCTCTAAAGATGAAAATGACGCGAAGCAGGAATTTTCTGATATTGCGGAAAAAACTGACCACCACCACCAAGTTGATTGTCCACCATCAACTTCTGCTGATTTATGTGTGGACAATGCTCCATCAGTCGAAGATAGCAGGTTGATAGAAGAGAGGATGTCTGTTTCAAGCCCAAATGAGGATATATCATTGAAAGATCCCCATGATTTTGACTCAACTGCAGAAGAATACTGCACGACAATAGAGGAAATCATTTACGACGATCCAAAGCAATGGCCTGGCTTTCCTGAAATTAGTGATAAGGTAAGACTGCTTCTGGTTGATCATGGACCACAAACAGTTGACCTATCAACATTCGTATTCCCTGACTCGGATGGGGTTAGGCATCTAGATGCAAAATGGATTTACAAAACTCTAGCAAACGGTGAACGAGTTCGAAGAAATTGGCTCTTATACAGTAAATCAGAAGGTGCTCTGTTTTGTTTTCCTTGTCTCCTTTTTGGGAAAAGTCAACAGGGAAAGACTTCATCATTTTCTGACATCAACAAAGGTTTTAAAGATTGGAAACATTTAAACCCAGTTCTTTATCACCATGAAAACTCTTCTAGCCATAGGTTGTGCAGCATTGAATGGAAAGATTTGCAAAAAAATTTAAAACTAAAAAAAATATTGATGCTGAAATTCAAGAAGAAATCCAAAACAAGATTCAAAAGTGGAGAAATATTGTTAAAGTGGTAGTTGATGTCATTCTATTTTGTGTCAAGAATAATTTACCTCTTCGGGGAACATCAAAGAAGGAAATAATCGGAGAACCAGGCAGTGGCGTTTTCTTAAGCACTTTGGAGTTATTCAGTCACTATCACATTAAATTAGCCGAACACATGGCCTATGTCAAAGCTAAAAAACAAGCGCTTAGTTATTTTTCACCTCAAATACAGAATGAAGTGATTTTTTTGATTGGAAGAAAAGTTAAACAGCAAATCTTAGAAAAAGTTAAGTCTGCCAAATACTTTTCTATAATATTTGACTGCACTCCAGACAGTGCTCGCACTGAGCAGATGAGTCAGATTATTCGGTTTGTTAATGTATCAGGAGGAACATGTCAAATTAATGAAAGTTTTATTGACTTCATCAGCACAAATGAGAAAACGGGAGAAGGTCTTTCCGGTGATATCTTTCAAAAATTAAATGAGGATGGTCTCAGTATTGCCAACTGTCGGGGGCAAGGATACGACAACGGCAGTAATATGGCGGGAAAATATAATGGTGTTCAAGCCCAGATTTTGCGACAAAATGATCAAGCTCGCTATGTGCCATGTGCAGCTCACAGTTTAAATTTGATAGGTGCACATGCTGCTGCGATTTCACCTGTGATGATTGGATTTTTTGGAACTGTTTAAAACGTGTTTAACTTTTTTAGTGGCTCAACAAGAAGGTGGCAACTTGCACTGAGTAACAGTGGCATCACTCTAAAAGAACACTGTCAAACAAGATGGTCTACGAAAAGAAGAGCTGTAAGCGCTTTAAAGAGAAGAGTGAAAGAAATATATTCAGTTCTGAACGAAATGACAGATCGAGAGAAGTGGAATTTAGAAACTACAGTAGGAGCTCAGGGATTAATAACACAAATCAATTACAAATTTCTCTGTCTTTTGGAAATTTGGGAAAGAATCCTCGTGTCTATCGACAAAATCAATAGAGCTCTGCAAAAAGAGTCTGTTTCGATCGGTACGGCAAGCAAAATGATAGAGGGACTCTCGAAGACCATTCAGCTAATAAGAGATGAAGGGATTGAGAGAGAAATGTCATTTGCTCCAGAAACTGCGAAAGAAATGGGCATTAATGCCCATTTGCCTGAAAAAAGAAGAAAAATAGCAATTAGAAAACTCACAGGTGCAGGAGCTGAAGATGAAGATTCGTGCTCTCTCAGTCCTATCAACGAGTTTAAAAGAGAGGTTAATGCAGTTTTGGACCGCATCTTATCGGAACTCACAACAAGATATAAAGCAATGGCTACAATATCTGACGATTTCTATTTTTTGACAGGTCCAGCTTTAAAAAACGAGTCTTTGACGGATCTTAAACAATATGCTGCTGATTTTAGCGTAAAGTATTCCAATGACATTGACTCTGTTGAACTTTCATATGAAATTGACACTTTCAAATTACAAGCGAAAGAGCTGTTGGATCTTGACAAAGCCACCCCACTGGATCTACTAGAAAAAATAGAAGAGTTCTCACTGGGAGACATTTATCCAAATATTCAAATTGCGCTTAGGATATATCTAACCCTCTCTGTTACGGTAGCTTCTTGTGAACGAAGTTTTAGTAAACTCAAATTAATAAAAAATTATTTGCGAGGCTCAATGGGACAAGAGCGTTTGTCAAACCTTGCAATAATTTCAATCGAGCATGAGGAAGTCGAAAAATTAAACTTAGATGAATTGGTAAATGAATTTGCATCAAAGCTAGAAAAGCTGAATTTTAATGAATTGCGCAGCAAATTCAACTAAAAAAGAGAAGTTATTCAAATGCCTTTAAAAGTTAATATTTTTGGCTTGAGAAATGGTTATTTTACGTTAAAATGCAGATGTTTTCAATATTACAGGCATTGTTTTACATAAATTTGAAGCAAATTAACAGTTTAAGATTAAATACAAAGGTAAGAATTTAGGATCGTGTTTCTTTTTTTTTTATGTTTCCACAAAATCAAAATTTTAAAGCTTTATGTTCATGCAAAACTTTGTAAAGAAACTTTATGGATCTCTCTGTCAGTTAAATTTCCATTTTGTGAAAAATATGGTATAATGATACAATAGCACTTATAAAAATGGATTAAATTTTTCTGTTGTTGCTGATAAAATTTAAGACAACAACAAATGTTAAGCATTTTTTTATTCGTCAATGAATTATTTTTAACTGATATATATATATTTTTTTTAATGGAAAAAAAGGATAATAGCTCATTTACAGTTTAAAAATGATAGTTAAACTTCCAAAGTAGAAAGATCTTTACTAAAGTTTGAATTGTGAAGTTTTGCGTATCTGCTTATTTTCGCTGTTTGTAGAGAGAAAAAAGCACAGCTTTCTAAAGGAAATGTATGAAATAGGAGTGAAGTTTTATCTACGTTAATTATTTATTCACATAATAATAAGTAATGTAAAGCATGCAAAGTCTTATTTGTAAAAATAACCGCACTCTAAGAGTATCAAATATGTAGAACTTTTATTTTTCCACTATATTATGGGTCGTATTTATTGAGCCAATTTCAGATTAATTATATTTGATTTGCTTTCCTAATTATACTAGAATTGTTCAAAAGTTGTGATTTTTATTTTAAATGTGAAAATTATGTTTATTGTACTATATATTTTTCTATCGTTTTGAAACAAATTGTATTTTGAATTAAAGCTGTATGAAGAAAAAAAAAGTTTAGCGACGAAGTGCAGGTGTTATTGGTTTTATTGATTTTATGGGAAATGATTGGGAGAGGGAGAGGCTCCCTGAATTAAATTTGTTAGGAAAGGGAAAATTCCAATTTTGTACCAGACATTAAAATACGAGTAAGCGTTCATACCGTACAATCTAATGAGAATTAAGATTGGGCATCATTAAAAACATTTTTTAAAGAAAAAATAAATCAAAGTTGTAATGTTGTCTCAATTTTTTTTCAATCGATCAATCAAAATTTACTGGATAAGGAACTGTTTTGGGAGGTCACTGCTGTGACCTCCCATGACCTCCCATCAACGTGAACCAGAGGGGGGCGCGATTTCCGAAGTACGCCACGGGCGCTGGCCCCCCTAGCTACGCCTCTGCTCATTACACAGGGTATAGTGAGGTACCTAAGGAAGTAGTTGTCCCACTCAGAAAAATTTACTTTTAAAATGTTTTTTAATACATCCTGTTGTTGATTTCGTAGTCTGTTCATTAAGTAATTGAATAAGTTATAGACTCTCTGTCTCTCTCATTTCCATTGCAATCGATTCATCATAAATTTCCAAAGACCTGCCACAGCCCTGGAAATGAACTTCGCATGAGATACGCACACACCAGAAAGGGAAAGAGCAAATTCCATCCCTTAACCCCTCTCCGTGAGCGTGTTCCCGGCTAGAAATAATGACTTCAATCTACATACCCGAACCTTAAGAGAGCTCCGGGAGATGAAATCGGAAAATATGAACTGCGCTTGGGACCCGGGATGCGAAAGAGATTGCTTCAGAAGTGATACGGAATGGGGGGTTGGTCGTGGGAGGAGATGGCAAATCTTTCTTCTGATACACCCCCAGGAACGCATCCTTCCTTTTGCCCGTGATGGAGGAGAGTTGAGCAATCTTGGAGCTGTCACGGGCAGGTGGGTTCTCATCAAAGCCAAACGCAACACGGAAAAAGATAGGGCAAATACGACCTTGGTCGATTTTCCTGAGCCTCTATTTGTGTTAGACTGGTAGGCTTATGGTATGATATTTTCGCAAAAGGTATTTGTGAAATGTAAACAATAGGGGTTACGGAAACTGACAGCTTTTGTAATTGAATTTTGATTAATTTTTGATAGCTGCAATAAGTAAATCTCTTTTATATGAGATTCAGAATTAAAGTTTAGTGTACTAGTATTTTTTTTTTTTTTTTTTTGTCCTGAAGCCAGTTTTTTGAATGAAGACACAATTTCAGTTTGGGGCGTATATGTTTAGTAAAGTATTTTTTAAAAAATCTTGCTCAAACTCATGTATGGGAACTTCAATGAACTGCTTTTGTAAAATGAAAAAAAAAAAAGAAAAAAAGAAACTCCTTACAGTAGATTTGAAATTTTTTATCGATATGGCATGGTGATCTATAATTCTTCTTTAAGTTTATGTGTAAAACTTCACTGTTTTTTTAAAACAATCAGAATAGAAATATAATGAAACATAAACTGCAGTTTTGACAATTTTTACAGAAATACTGATCCACACGTTTCCTATTTTAACCTGTGTACGACGTCACTGCCATTATACTGCTTTCGTAATGAAGCGGTATTTACAGTATTGACAACTTTTATCGACATGCTATCGGCACGATTCCTATTTAAACTTGTATACAGCTTCCCTGCCATTACATTGCTTTCGTAAAAAAGCCATATTTACAGTACTGGTTTTTTTTTTTTTTTTTTTTTTTTTTTTTTTTTTTTTTTTTTACTTGAAATTTGTCACAGTAAAGAATTGCAATGTGTGCTATCAACTAACTATTAACTACTAAACTGCTAAAACTATTTGCACTGTAAACTTCTTATGCTGTTTAATAAAATTCATTGTACTACCGCAGGCGCCGGTTAATTGAATCGGTGGTTAATTGAAACAGCAATTTTAATGAATTAAATCGCCAAAAGCAGAACAAAATCCAGTTTTATTGAATAACCCGCTTTATTGAATCAAAACTGGAACAACTGTGATTCATATAAACGGTGACCACCGGACATAAGTATTTTGTTAAATCTCCCATAAAAATGTATAGCAAACAAAGTAAACAACGTAGCACTCTATCAAATCTTCAAATTCATCAAACATTTTGGGATTGATTTCTTCTCTCAGAAATTAATACAACAAATGAATCTCAACTATAGATTCAGAGCTTTAAAATTTGGCAGTGAAAACATTTTTACCAAAATTGCGATATTTTTTTTGGTCCGTTTTAATAGCAGACATTATTAATTCTTAAGCATTAATGTCATGATCTATTTGCGAATTAGATAAAGATATTTCTTCCCATCTACGCATTACATTTATGAACTAACTGCCAAATAATCGTCATACCATTTAAAACCGAGTGAAATACTCTTCCCAATTTTAAGAAAGTAGTCCAGCGTAAATTAAAGTCAGCCAAAGAAATGCTCTAATGCTCCTACTTCTGTCATTTTACACCAAAGGAAAACTTCGTCCTCATTTAATACGTTAGAATATATTTATAAATACGTTGGAGGAACATCTTTTGAAAAACTTTTGTGGCTTTTCGCAAATTGTAAAGATCTGTGATGAATAGAATTTTGTTCAGAGTTCATTTTCATTTAAACTCGAACGCTCCTTTCTCTTCCTTCATAGCTGATTAAAATTGTTACTTTCAGCTCAAATTCTTTCCTAAGTAGAACTCCAGACGCTTTCTCTCTCTTTCTCTCTTCAGAATCTTTTGTGTGTGTGTGTGAGCGCCTATCTATCTATCTATATATATATAGAAATATATTCTTCCTGAAATAGCGCACAAGGAGGGTAGAAAATTGGAACATGTCAGGTGCAGGTGACAAGTTAGGCTTCGTCCGCAGTATAATAAACAAGAGCGAGAGAGGCCCTTCTATCCGCAAATTCTGCGCCCTCCACGCACAAAGGGGGCCCCGTACGTTCGTGCCGCATGCTTTTGACAGGCGCCGCCGACATTTATCAAGCGCAGGCACCAGTATGGGGGTGTGGAGGAGGCTTTAGGCTCGCAGAGGCAAATCCGCCCGCTTGTGTAGCCTCGCGCCTCTGGAGCTGGGAGAGGGACTGGGAGAAAATTTCGCCGTGAATCGAGGGCCCAAAGACGAGAGACCATTTGCAGAAGAGAATGCCATTTCAGTTAGTTTGGAAGCATTAGAGATAATGAGAATAGGAATGAGCTTAATTTTTTTTCTTGTTGTACGTCGTCATTTATGGCAATTTTGAAACTTAACTTTGCACCACTTTCTGATTTTTAGAATATTTGTCTTCGAAAGAAAAATCCCAATGCTATTCTGTTCCGGCAAGGTTCTGATATCAGGTTGCTATGTTATGTCTTACAAAATTGGTTTGCAACATGGTCGAAATATTAACGCATAAGAAGGAAGGAACTTTCCACCGGTAATTTTTCGATACTGAAGTTCGAATATCGTAATTTTGGACCAATTTTAACGATGTTGGGGGGATGAGTTTTGGAGCTTTCCCCTAGAAATGTTTCAGAATTGAAATCCTAAAGTGATCAATATTTGCTAACTAGTATACATAGTAAAAAGTAAGCAATAAAAATCAATCTCCCCTCTCTTGAAAAGTTTCTAGCCCACCCTTGGTGATTTGGTACGCTGCCCGTTTTATACTACAAAAATTCTGAAGTAAATGCTTGGAAATCACTTTTGCACTGATTTGACATTGTTGAAAGATCTCTTCCTGCACTTCAGTATTCTATGATATATAATAAATTGTAGAAATCTTAAGAAATCTTAAATAAAAAGGGGGAGGTTTTAAGAGCATTTAGAAATTTTAGTTTTCTAGTTTTAAGTCACTGTACTTTTATTTAAATTTATTTTACATCACATTTCTGACACACTAAAAAATGAATGCTGTTTTTGCAGTATAATACAGCCGATTTTATTGTAATAAACTGTAAAAATTTCTAATTTTATTTTACAGTAATAAACTGCAAAATTGCTCGTTTTACAGTACTAAACCGTAAAATTGTTGATTTTACAATTGTATTACCTTGTATTTTACAGTTTCAAACTTCAACCTCTGCTGCCAGTATTATAGTGTTGCTTTTAGAGTATAATACAGCTAAATTTTGCGGCAACAAACTCTAAAATTACAGTAGGAAACTGTAAAATTGCTAGTTTTACAGTTTATTACTTTGTATTTTACAGTTTTAAATTGGAACCTCGGCTGCCAGTATTATACTGTAAAAACAACAGTTCATTTTTTGCAGTGTGACATGGTTCAAAGTTCCCTCTATGCAGCCTCTATTCGGATTGTGAGACTTTTCACATACAAAAAAAAAAAAAAAAAACTGCAAACTTCCCTATTACTACACGTTCACAAAGACAAACTATATTATGTTTTATTTTTCTGTCTCTTGTCAAAATCTATCTGAATGTTTCTTCTATATTATTGCATTTTCAACAATACTTCATTTTCAGCTATTGTTTTACCATAACAAAATTTTTCTTCCTTTTCTTTTAGGTAAGTGACTTTCTGAATTCATCCTATTGCTTTAACACTTGAATAAGTGAGTGATCTTTTTCATGGTACTTTTGCAATACGTTTGAGAATTTCACGAATTTCAGCAAAAAAATATAAATTTATGTACTTGCTCACACTTGGTGCTATATGACAAAAAAAAAAAGTACCTAAGAGCGTTTGGGCGATTTTTACTGCTGAGAAAAGAGTGGCAAAAGCGTACAAGCTGGTCACAATAACGCCTCTCATTTCTGCGTAATACGCGATACTGCCTGGTAAAAAGAAGTTGTTCACTTATAATTCAAGTTCAATTTAAAATTAATTATTCATTACTAAAGTAGCATGATACAATAATCTCTTAAAATGCTTAAATTTTTTACTTGACTATGTGTAAAAATTTAGATAGAGTCGGAAGAAATTGACCAACTTTCCGACCGATTTTCTCAAAATTGATATTTTCAACAGTGCTTGATCTTGCTTCAATTTACAGAATTATCAGATTGAAATGGATGGATGGCAGATCTGGATGAGGGTCAGAACGAAGGATGGGAGATGCTTGGTATACGCCCCCTCCTTGGGAAAATGGAGCCCTTGTTGTGTGCACACGGTTTCCCGTTTCTTGCACTTGCCTCTCCGCGAACGCACGGATGAATGGCACCGGCACAGCGTCGGTTTCGAAAGCTTAATTAGGCTTAAGAAACAGCTGTCCCTAATGCATAATCCCCCCCCCCCCCCACCACTCGCGACGCCGGACGGATTAGGCAAGAAAACCGCGCGCACTTGTCGCCGCGTCACGTGACGGATTATGTCCCCGGCTCGATATCAGTACAGGGATTACGCATTAACGGAAACATATACGAATTGAATGCGGGTTTAATTCACTGACGATCAAACGCTGACGTGCGGTTGGCGGGGCGTGGGAAATGTTTTTCCATTCCTCTTCTTCTGTCTTTTTTTTTCCGTGTGTGCGGGTGGATGAGCTTAAGAGGGAGTAGCTGGCTATAGGGAAGAGTCTGCACGATGTGGGATGTAGCAAGTCAGATCTATGACAAGCAAAAATTCATACAATACTTCTGAGAAAAATCTGGTAATGAATTTGAATTTTGATTGTATGCAGAAACGTGTATCATAACTACGAAATCGCCCAACAAAACTATTTTTTCCTGGGTGCTGCAACAGCAGAACGGTTGTATGCGGTGACTATTTTTCCGAATGGAATAAATCGTGAGAGAATCCGTTTGCTATTATACGTCCCATTCTAAAAACGAATATTGTGAATGTATCCAAATAGTCTCAAACTTACATAAAAACGTAAACAGCACTAAACGTTAGGATTTTTTCTAGTGATTAACGTAATCTTGGACATTTTTATTAAAAAAAAATCAGCTGTTATCTTACCGATAAAATGTCAGGAATCCATTTAAGAAACTTTTGGTTAGGAACCGGTCAAAATTAGCTGCTGCTCTTCTGTAATTCTTAAAAGGAAATACGGAAAAGAAATGCAATCAAAGAAATGTTTTAAGTGAATATGCACGAATGAAAGAGGAAAAAATAATTGAAATGTAAGCAGCGTGAATCAGTTTCACATCAACAAATTACTTTTTAAACTTTCAACATTTAAAAAAATGTATGGAAGCAAAATGAAATCAGTTAACAGTAACTGAAATACATCTTTAGCAACAAAACGGAACCAATTAACAATAACTAAAATAACATAGCCTAAAACGATAAATAATCTCTCTTTTTTTTTAATTAAAGTTTTTTAAAATTAAAGTAAATTCAAAAGTATGTTGATGACTTTATATGGTAGATTTCCGTTCATTTCTGTTATAGTTTCATTTTTAAAGTCTAAACCGAAACTTCTGTATTTCCACTTTCCGATTTGGTTGTTGATAAGATCCTTGCATTGAACCATCATTTTGCGTCAGTTAAACTTTGAATAGAGTATGTAGAAAATTGTGCATAATGTTGCACTCAAAGTTATTTGAGGATTAAATCTACAGATGGGGTTTCGTCAACAAGCGCTTTCAGAGATCGCAGTTAGGCACGCCTTAATAATGATAAATCTAAGTATATCTCTTGCATATATGTCCCTATGGGCATTACGATCATTCTTGGGTACAAATTTGGTTCAGTCTTTTTAGTAATGTTTTACCACGTCACAGCGGAAATAGACTTTCTAAACGGGGAGGGAGGGGGTCGGTTGGGTATTAAACAAATATTTTCAATTTCAATCTTTGAATCTCAAAATAATAGTTATATACACGCTTACGCTAAAATATGTATTTGTTTTTTTCCCTAAAATCCTCGTTTCAAAACAAGCCTTATTTTTACAAATTACGCAGCTTTTCTCTAAAGCTTACACCACACAGCAATTACAAAAACATGAAAAAAAGTTTACCTTGATTACTAAACGCATGTCTTTTGGCATTTCAAGTTTAAAATAAAGAAAAAAAAGGATAATCAGTTTAAAATAAAAAAAAAGAACCCCTCTAGTTTCTGCCCAGCATTATTGCTAGTCTTACAACTCCCACCACACGACACACAACAGTTTTGCTTTTCTCAACGCACTTAAACAAAATGAAGCTTTAGAGAAAGCATTTTCACAATTTTACGATCCTCTAAGCGGTAACCCTCCGTTTCACGACCACCTATTTGATTTGCTCCTCCCTCTCCCAGCTTTTCCCAGATTTTATGCATTTAAACAGAGCACGTTTATGCTTCGAGTCCTTCTCTTCTCTGTGTTTCTGGAACATTGTTATCCCCCCTCTCCCCCTCCCTCCCTCCCGCGGAATGTGCTCGGGTAAAAATCTTCAAGGAAGATTTTGTTCGGGAAGGAATTTTCCCTACACTGTCTCATTTTCTTGGCTCATAAACTCTTCCGTAACAGTTAAGGGTTGCTTTGATAGAAACTGCCGACTTTTCTCGCCAATGGTGCTCAGAAGTCGACGCCAATCGTCTCTGTAAAAGCTATTTATATTTTGGATTGTCTATTAAAATAAGTAATGTCGTTCTCATTATCTATTAGTTTTAAATTAAATTTTAAGTAGTCTTGTGAATTCCGACCTTAAATCATTTTTTAACCATTTTAGCGGCGCTACAACTCCAACTTACAGTTTTTTTTTTTTTTGACCCTTTATTTCCAAAACTAAACTTTTTTTTCTTCTTATTCTAATAAACATTAAGCGATTTATCAGCGTTCATATGATGCCCAAAAAAGCGCAATCCAATTAATTCTTATTTTATATTTCCTACTGCAAGCTCAAAACTAATATGGAACTCAATATGCAGTATGGAGAGAGAGAAAATTTGCTCTTTGTTCGAAAGAGAAAAATCATTAAAATGGAATAACAAGAGAGTTTTTTTTTTAATCATTCAAGCATATTTACCATTGATCTACGGAAAACAGAACTCTCACTGAAATAACACTGCAGTAAATGATTCCTTTTCTTTTGCACTCAGTTTGGAATTCTTTCCTCTTTATTTTAAAATGTACACATTGAGCTTTTCAGTTAAAACTCACGATAAGCTCACTTGATTATGTTGCATGGGGACAGCTTGAGATCAACATTTTTGATAAGGTTAAGAGAATGACAAAAAATGCCTCTTTAGACAAAGGAAAAAAAATTGTAATGAATAGTAAACGAAAATCTGCGTGAAAATTTTCAACCTAGTTACTATATTAATTAGAATTGCTTTACGTTTGATTTTAAAGCGTAATGTGTCAATGTTCTTTTTGCTACGAATTCAGCTTCAAATATGAATAAAATTGAACACAATTTGTTTGAAGTTTTAAATAATTAAAAGTAAATACTAAGCTATGTATAAGGAGGCCTGAATAAACCTGCGTTAGGAGATTTTTTGTGAGTTAAGAAAAATCTAATTTTAAAATATATATATACAGTGAACTCTCACTTATACACCGCCTCGTTTATGCGCCTTTTTCACTTATACGACGTTTTTAAATGGTCCCAGCACATTCCATAGCATAATAATGATGATATCATTCGTTTATGCATCGCTCTAAAGATAAATATTTCACTTATGTGCCGAATTTTTCGTAAAATGTAAAAAAAATTAACTTATTTTCTTAAAAAAATAAACATGTTTCTTCCCTTTCCTCTTTAATCTTTCACCTTTATTGCTCACAAAAAGCCTTTTTTCTGCATGAACTAGAGTTCGAGAGGGACAATTATCTATTATGTGTCTTTTTAAAGGTAACAATTCGTGATTAGGTATGCTACAACTTTTGTTTTCTCTTTGCCATTGTAGTTACGTCACAGTAATTGCCAAATCGTAGTAATAATGTCCTTTTCTATAGAAACATTCTTATTCATGTTCTCATTAGAGCTTATGTTGCGTTTTAGATCTTTAAATATGCTTATTCGCTTATGCGTCTCTCTCAGTTATGCGCCTTTTTCTGTTGGTCCCTTGGGCCGGCGCATAAGTGAGAGTTCACTGTATAAGAGGCTTATATTAAGTCACAAACTAGAATGCATTAAAAAATATGTACATTCCTGAAGAAAAAAGTTCCCACTTACTATAGCACCTTACTATAACTTACTATTTGTTGCTATCCTGCTCATTTCCTCCCTAAATATAACTAAATTATAAAAAAAAAGCCTTCAAGACAAGTTTCAAAATGTCAAAGAAGTGCTAGTTTTGTTTTGGAACCAATGTCATGTCTGACAGAATAAGCATTTTTTTTTAAAGAAAGTACAGTAAATTAACCTATCGGGATCAGTAAACCATATATTATAAAATATGTTAATAGAAACATTCTAAAAACACATCCTGTTGCAAAAGAATAAATGAGCAAATATTGTGGACCAGATTCCGGTCTTTTCTAGATGCTCCCTTAAATTTAAAAGAAAGGAGAGAGAAAGAGAGAAAATTGCTTTCCCGCGATTTTTTCGGAAATTTGTTCAAATGATGTTTTCTTTCCCCCTAACTTTTCCCTAAGTTTCTTGGCTTACTTTGATCCACGGATTACATGGTAGCATAGAGTAAAGGTATCTATCACTGGATGGGAGAAAAGCACTCTTTCCTGTTTGGCTGTTCAAACTTCTGATTAAGTTCCTTTTTTTTTTCTCATGTTGCTCTATATAAGACTTTAGCTATTGTGTTTTGTGAGAAATAAATGTTTTCTTTTTTTTTTTGTTTGTTTTTGTGGAATTTATATGGCATGAGCTTTTCCAGCTCTCATAATAAGTCTTTAAATTCTAGACAATTAAGGCATAATAATACATCGTTCTAAATATTAAGAGACGAAGTATTAAAAAGACATTTTAACTATAAATTTTTTTGAATGCTTCAATAGAAGACCTATATGATATTTTAGCTGGTCAAAAACTAATGTGGTGACGTAATAATAAATATGTTTGCTAATTAACAGAGATTTTGCCTTCTTAAATGTGATGAAAATATGTGTTTTTTAGCTACCAGGTCTCTACCATTATTTCTCTTGAAGCGTGTAAATTATTTTTCTTAACTACATGATTTATTTAATTTGAAATATACGAATTGACATTATTTTAAAATAAAGTATAATTTTTTTAATAATTCACTAGTTTGTTAGTTTTGAAATTGCTTTTGAACACTTTTATAAATTATACTGAACACGTTGACGTTCAGTACTCTAACCTTGATGAATTAAACTGATAACAATGAGTTATAAACAGTTTAAATGAATTTAAATTGAAGCTTACTGAGCTTTAGAATTTAATCTTTTGCGAGCTACGAATCACTCATATTTAAAATTGAAGACTTGTTGTAGAAAACACTGTAAGTGCCAAGATGGTCA
Source organism: Uloborus plumipes (assembly GCA_038373865.1). Taxonomy (NCBI): domain Eukaryota; kingdom Metazoa; phylum Arthropoda; class Arachnida; order Araneae; family Uloboridae; genus Uloborus; species Uloborus plumipes. The sequence goes on from JAXGGA010001089.1 coordinate 38,082, forward strand.
ATTTTTATTTTCTTATGCCAAAACATTGTATGTTCCAATGGGAATCCTGCTGAAAAAACTGAATGTGCCAATCTTTGTTCTGAATTTTACAAAATAAATCCAAAGATGGCATTTTAAACTTTCATTGTTCTCCACAAATTTTAATGATAAAATTGGCTTATTTCAGAAAGTAGTGGAAAAATAATCAAAAAAGTTATCAAATACTTACATTCTCATACAATAGTAACAAACTTGTGATTGTTGATTGGTAAAAATATGAAAAGAAGCTAAAGTTTTAGTTTTTTGGCTTTTCTGATAATTTTAATTTTTGGCACTTACAGTGTTGTCTACAATAAGTCTTCAATTACTATTCCAGAAACATTTTCCAAGAGTTTTATAAAAGAGATAAATTCTTATGTTTCATAAACTGGAAATACTTATACAAGTCGGTGTAAGTTTTTATTATACCACGTACAGTGTTACTGTTAGTTTTTTTTTTTCATCAATTGTATATTATCTTTTTTCCCTACATTATAAAGATTTTACAAGTAGTTAAAATCATATAGGTTGGTTTTCGTATCCTGTATTATCATAAATTTTTTTAAACTTGTTCTCTAATTTTATTCAACGTACAAAATTACATAATATGAAACGTCATCTCAAAAGATGGAAAATTTCAATTTTAAGAAAACTACTTAGAGGCTTCAGTTGCGTTTTTCAAGGAATTTTACATCTTCTTTAGGGTGGAGGAGGGGGCGGCAAGGAGCTAAATTTGACCCTGCATGCACTAAGCAGTTTACTTTTAAGTTGAGAAATTAGAACAAGCAATCTGAAGGCTAATACTTTATAAAAAATTGACGCAAAGAATAATTCTGTATCTTGTCGAATGATTCTGCATTAATTAAGCATTTCTTTAATATTCCCCAGAAAGTATCGGCTTACAGCGAGAAAAGTTGTTTTTAATTCTTAATTATTAGTTGTAAAGTATCGAGTTTATCCGGACTGCATGTCGAAGAAGATACTTTTTGAACTAATTCAAGTATGAATTAAATAAAAATCGGCGTCATCTCTGCAATGCCCCAGCCATTTGCTTTTTGCCCTTGTATCAGAATTCAACATGTTTGTGCAAGCATAAATTTCGTGCCTCTCCCGACCCAACATTTCTCTGGAAGAGTTTGGAGCGTAAATGGAGTCCCCGAGAAACCTCTTATAAACGTAATAAATAATTTAACGCGCATTAATAAAACATTAGGGTTCGCACCAGGGGGGAAGCAACAACGAACATCATCCTTGGAGAAGTCAGAGGATGCGGAAGAGCAGATAAGGGAGTCGCGGGATGGCGTGCGGATCAGGAGAGGATGACGGTCGGTTACTAGGCAACCCCGCCGAGCCAAATGAGGTGTGAAAGCTCCAGCCACGAAAACGGGATGTAAGAACGGGAGATGGTTTGGGGAGGGGCCTCTGGCCTTTTTGGAGTGATGTCACTGGAAGGGATGAAGAAGGATGCGATTCTTGTGTGGATTCAGGTGGAGGATTTTTCACTTGGCAATGAAATGGCAAATAAGCCTATCAAAAGTTTTACTGGTCTGCTTTGTGAGTATGGCAGAAAACTTTGGAAAAGAGCCTTGACAAAACTGGAAAAAGTCCTCATAAAAAAACGATCATAATTGCATAATTCACTTACTTTCACAATTTAAAACTGCTGTTTTAAACACATATTTTTGTTACAAATGTTTTGAATCCAGAAAAAATTTTAAATATATATTTTTAGCATTAAAATTTCAATATAATCTAATCAAAGATATGTCTTAGTAAAAATCAAACCTCCATTGAATTAATTAAAAAAAAAATACTCGAGCTCTTCGTCCCCCCTCTTACCTCTTTTACAAAATGAAATAAAATATTTCCTCTTCAAAACAGAAGTTTGAATACTTTCGTGGAAGAAAAAAAGTGAAATTTCAGTAAAATACTTTTTATTTTACTTATGTATTAATTTATTTTTAATTTATTTGTATTCCTTATGTGCATTCAGGAATTCTTACACATTCCAAAATTATTACTAGAGTTTAAAAAAAAAACATGAGGTTATTTGAGCTTATTGTATTCTATCATTTTCACGCTTTGTGTAAAAATCAGGTACAAAGCAAAACAAACGTGATTATGTTTGAGCGAAAGAAACGAAAAAAGACGAGAGACACTTTTAAGAGCACTGAATTTTTTTCTCAATGATTAACCGCTCAACAAACGAGAAAGCTTTTCTGCATTTTAAAAATAAAATTTAAAAAATTCTGCTGCTGTTTCTTATTTTATAAAATAAAGTAGATACCTACTTTTACTTCCTCACTGTTGTGTCACCATCAGCAAGCTACAACTAGAATAAAAATCTTGAAGTTTTATACTTTTACTATATGAATACGGACGAGAGAACATGCTGTACCCACATTTTTATTCAACATTCTTCAAAAAAAAGAAAAAAAAAAAAAAAAAAAAAACTTTTTAACCTTTCCTTTTACCTATATTCTGCCAAAATTTAATGAGATTACTTCAGCTAATTACTGAAATAATGTTATAAAAGTTCGATCCTGAACTCATGATCATTTCAAATAGTCAAATTCTTTAGAAAATTTACTATATATGTAAAATGTAAGTATTCTCTTCTTAGAAATAGTTCTAATTATTCCTTTTAACATTCTGTTTTGTTTTTTTTTACATCAACTCAAAACAAATACGAATCTCTTTTAGTCCATTATATTTCTCTTTAGAATTCAACAGAGTTGAAGTTTATGATAGGTTGTTTACAACATTTTGTGATGCGTATATTTAATGTTCATTTTTGTTACAGCGTCTTGTTTAAACTAAAACATAATTGAAAAAGAAACCAACGAAAGAAAAATGTTTATCTGTAGAGGCAAAATTTGCTTTTGTGTATGGTAATTTTCAAAATTCACTTGAAATTGGTTTCCTCCATGAAAGAGGAGCTTATCTCAAATCTTCCACTTTTCAAGAGACTACCAACTTTCCCTGGCAGAAGCATTCTGAGTCTCAGCAAACGAATTCATATTCCAACCGTTCCCTTTAATCTTCTTCTCTTATGCTCCATCTTTTGCTCTTGGGCCTCTCCCATCATTAAGTCCCTCTCCCTACGATTACAAACAAATGAATAACGACCGGAGCCAAAATATTCTTTTTTTTTTTTCAGGTCTCTCCCCTTTCTCGACCGCATTCTATCAGATGGAATACCCCCCGTTGTGGAATAAAGAATTCTTCCTCTTCTCTGTTATCTTGGTCCTCATATGCATGTAGGGGGCGACCACTTATAAGCACGGACTCATTCTAAAGTGGCCGATGCTTATTTGAATTTTATGAAAACTTGTAACATACTTGAAGATGACGTTTTCGGATTTTTATTATTATTTGAGTTAGGAACTTCTTTAAGTTGCGTTTTCATTGTTCTAAAAATTTACAGAAAATGTACTGATGTTAACACGACTAAATGAAATCTAATCTTGTTGAATTTGGGCATTTTCCTTTTGATTAAAGCTCAGGAAGCAATTAAATCACTTGTAAACCGAAATTCTAGTTTTATTATAAAGGAGTTTTCATGCAATAGGAACAAAAAATTAGTCGTGCTTTTTTAATTTCATAAAAAATATTCAATTAAAAGAAGAAAAGTAAAACACTCAAGAATTTTATCTCTAGAGGTATACATAGTTTTCCTCTCCGAATACGTTTAAAATTTAAGATTTCACAATTCAATTTGACTTTAAGAAAAGTTCAGTACAAAAATCAATGTTCATCTAATTTACTATCAAACACTTCAATTATTTTAGTTTTAATAGTACAAACTGCTCTTTTCTTGAGAGAAAAAAATCCTGAAAAATAGTTAATGATAGTAAAATTTATTTAAGACGGGTAAACAGTCGAAGAAACTATGAAACACTCTCTTCAACCAGGGCCTAAAACATCTTCGCATCCCTCACATTTTCTTTTTTTTGAATCGAAGAAAAGATTATTTGTCTATGCTCGATCATGACCAACATTGCTGAAAAAATAAATAAAATAGCAATAATGCATTTAAATGAGAAAAAGGATTAAAAAATAAATAAATAAAAAGAAAAGAAATCGTTGCATTCAATTACATTGCACAAACCAAATTTCTGACACCCCGTAAGTTAACTTCTTTGTGCTGTTAGTCATCATACAGAGAAACGTCATTGTAAGAGTCCTATGACTTTTGATAGTTAAAGAAATTTTGTTGTACAAACTCTATTTCAACTTTAGTTGAGATAGATCCTAGCACAGTTTGAGTTTTCCTTTAAGGGAAAATTTACTTGAAAACTTTAATTTTGTTTCTTCATCTTCAAACATATCAAATGAATGTATTAAATCTGACCATTTTAAAATTAATTTTGCATTGCTTAGTTGTGCGTTCCATAACTTAATATACTTGTATTATCTTTCGTATCCATCAGGCTATTCAATTCTCGGTCATACACATGAACCTTGAATTGAAGATAATTAGAGGATCACTAGCCAAGTTGAACCTGCGTCCCGAGTCACTGATTGAGGTTGCTTGAAAAAGATTTTGATCGACGGTTCAGGCATGTGACTGAAGTTCAACCCGTTTGGTGGTGAATATGAACGTTATAAGTTGAAGAAGATTTTTACCAATTGATTTGACTAGCTGACCGAGAGTTGTACAGTCCTGCCAATACGGCTTTTATGTGACAGACGTGGTGATAATCTTGAAGTTAAATCTATTCGTATATATATATATATATATTCTATTTTTTCCGGAGAAAATTAGGGGGAATTTTGGGGGATTGGGGAGTTGAACTCCACTCGACTATGCTCTATTATTTATTTATTTATCATTTGATAACTTGTGTTGCGATAGTCATTAAAAAGTAAAACAAGGGTAAAAGTAAAATATTTTACGCATTGCCTTTCCAAACAGCGTCGTGTCAAATTTATTATAGAGAGATAATGTCTATAGCATTTGGTCTAGAGATTTTCTTTTTGTGATTTTTTTCAAAGCGTGATAATACTCTTTGACAATTTTAGAGGAGTAAAATTCATTTAGAAAGAGTGAAATACATAAAAATAGTTGAGATCTTGAGAATAAGATTTTTTGAAGATGTATTTGAAGACGGCACAAACAGATTAACAGCATAACATTAACATTTAGCACGTCGGAGATTTTGAATTCAAAGAAATAAAGCATTCAAATTCGATATTTAAAATATTTTTAACTGCTTCTTTTTGCCCATTTTCTGTAATGGCTGAACTTTCAGTTAAAATGAAAAACGGGGAAATATGCTTCACTTAATTTTTAAAGCCCATTTCCGACATACGCATATGGGACAGTTAAAAATATGTCTGATCATATCAGACTTCGGCAAATTTTTTTTTTTTTTTTGAAAACTGTAAATATTGACTGAAAAGAAGTTTTTGCTAGAGAAATGAAAGAGAAATTTTTATCGGCAATATTTTCAATTTCAAACTTACTGAGCTCTAATAAGAACAAGTAAAACAATATTTAAAGCACAAAAGACCAGGAACATTACAGACACGTGTTTCGGCTGAACTAACTTCTCAATGCCAAAATTTAAGGTACCTCGACGCTTTAGGAACCCATGGGTTGAGAAAATATCCGCGATTCTTGCATCCTACATCTTCGCAAATGCATTTTTTAAATGATACCCTTAATTTACAGCTCCCATCAATCTACTTACGTGATAAAGTCCTATCACCGCGTGTTGTAATCATAAATGACTCGCGGTTTCTGTCCGGTATGTGACATTTTGATCGAAAAGGTATTCGGGATGCTGCGAAGCTTTTGGATGCTCTTCTGCATCCTCCATCTTTCAGATTAATGAATTTGCAAGTGACTACTGGGAAAAATAACGCAACAGATGAAAAGAATAACAAAAAGCATTCTATTTTGTAATGTTTTTAATGCTAAATACAGGTAAAGGGCAAGTGGTTAAAGGTGATGTGTGACAATTTTTGAAACTTACTTTTTACCACGGATGAAGGTGATAAATCCATCAGAATCATGTCCCCTTAGTTACAGAAATGGTTGGTAACTAAGAATATGACCATGTTTTACCCGTTGAGAAAAATTCAAAAAAAAAAAAAAATAATAACAATTTTTTTTTCAAGCCTTTTCTATTTAAAAAAATGCACATATCACCTTCACTCACTTACCCCTTAAAGTGAAAAATGTCATGTTTCATTTAGCCCTTTTCAGTCTTATAACAAAATTCGCAAGGATCAGGAATATGCCTAAGCATTTAAATCTGACCCCATTGGGTTCAGCCTCACCATGCATTGAAAAGTTAAATACCTATCCGTGACGTAACGATTCCCGCATTAAACTTCGCCCTCATAAATGCATTTTTAAAATGATACCTTTAATTTACTACCCCGTATCAATCCTCTAACGTGACAAAATCCCATCTCCGCGTGTTGCAATAACAAACGATTCGTCCGACATGCGACGTTTTGCTCGAGAAGGCATCCGGAATGCTGAGGATCTGCTCCTCCGCATCCTCCATCTTTCGGCTCCTCACTTGCTAGGCAGTCCCCGGAAAGGCGTGGGTGATGGCGAAATAACGAGCTCGAACGAATCCCGAACATGATTACCGTTCGTTTGTGCACCTAATGGCAAGCGGGTCTACCGGGAGATTGGTTTGTCCTAATGGCTGAATGCGATTTGCTGCTTTCCGAATCTTGGGGGGCCGTTTTTTCCCCGCCAATTACTCCACCCCGGCAAGGGTAAACGTTGCTTAGGCAAAACCTGAGAATCTTTTCTCTGCTGAGCGAATTAGAGGATGCCTCTTGAATATTTCTCTTTGGATTGGTTTGATATTGAAGTCACTGGATGTAGACTACCTGTTTAAAATTTTCAACTTCCCCGTGGACAATTCGGTAAAACTTCGCCTTGTAATAAGTGTAGACATCAATTATCTGAATCGCACGAGAGAGAAAAAGGAAAAAAAAAAACGAATTATACAAATCTGTCAAAAGAATGTTATCAGAATATTGTATTTAGTTTTGCAGGCAATTTTTGTGTCTGTTTGATGCATAGTCAATTAATTGTTTTAACATGTTCATCAAATAGCGAATCAAATGTATCCCGTTGACCCTAAGATTAAACACAAACTAATCTTCCAAGCTTTTTAAATATATATATTTTTTTTCTAGACTAATGAATGATAAAATATACTGGTTATTTTTGTATTGATTTAAATACAACAGAAAAATATATCCATGTTAGTTGAACTTCAAAATAATAATGTAATAATAACAATAATAATAATATAAACAAAAATAACAGTCATATTCTTTGCAAAAATTATTCTTTTATTTCAGTTAATTTACGCATAGCACAAATATTTTAAACTAGCGGTACCCGCACGGCTTTGCCCGTGGTATAAAATTAAAAGTTCATTTGTAAAATAATTGATATATCAGAAAAAATGCTCTATTTTAGTTTTATTCAACTATAATTAATTCAAAGTAATATAAAGATCTGATATGGACCCCACACTACTTAATTTTACGTGTAAATTTCTTAGTAGATGCCTTAAGTGCTAAAATAGTGCTTGGAGTGAGCAAGATAACAATTCAAACATTTGTAGCCCTAGTTTGCTACGAAACAATGCAAAAAAATATTTTACAATGATTAATCTCCTAAAGATCGTCGTTTTTAACATCATTCAGTGGATTTTTCGCAAAATATCGCCAACAGCGCCAAATTGAACCTAAATCAAAAAAAAAAAAAAAAAAAAAAATTTCGTCAATTTGGCGTCAAATATTTGGCGATCAAAAGCTTGGCGATCTATCGCCAAGTGGTCGCGCCAATTCATATCACTTTTGTTAACCAATTCATATCACCTTGCATTGAAAACACTGATTTACCCGATAAATGGGGTAAAACACCCCCTTAGAACATTCGAATGCAACCCCAAGGGAGATGGACAAAAATAAGCCATAAGAGAAAATAAGAACAGTTTTGTTGATAACAGAAACCAACAGAAATCTTACCAAAGTTTAAAAGAAGAAGAAAGTTTTCTTTCCCAGCTTAAAAAACAAAACAATACATTTTCCGAAACGAAACACTTTAAAAAAACGATGCAATATCGAAATTGATACAATATTTCGTTAATCTGTGCTTTAGGTACCCTTTTCTCGCTAAATGAACGATAGGCGCGCCAAGCGTGGTAACTCTAGCTATTTTGCGCTTTTGCGTAGTTGACTTTTTGAAAACGCGCCAAGCAGGGTCCCAAAGCATCTTCACCGGGAAAAAGACAGGGTTGCCAGAGAATTGGAACAAAAAATACTATACTTACTCTAAAAAAATATTACAAAATACTACTGTTTCCAAACGTTGCCAAAATCAATGTTGCTGAAATGCGAAATCTATGAAAATGGAAAAAAAAAAATCCGCCAAATCTTTTAATTAAGTCATTAGTATATTGGAAACAGGGTTGCCAGAAAAATACTACGCTCCTTATTTGGGCCGAAAAAATACTACCGTAGAATCAAAAATATTACGTCTGGCAACCCTGGAAAAAGAACGAAACGAAAATAAGTATGAACACGTAACCATAGTAACAACATGAAAAGTTGATTTCCGTTGATAAAATAATTCTTTTCATCTCTCTTTTCAAACAAATTTTATTATCGAGCTGAACCATTTTAGAATCGTTTGGCTTGCTTTACTGAAGGTAAGCCTTGAATTTCGGGATTCTAAAAACAATTGTTACAGCTCTCCTGATGATCGTAGAAACTTCGAAAAAACTTCATTTTGTGCAGAAAATTCCAAGCTTTCGAATGACATAAGACTTGAAAATGTGTGTGAAATATTTCTTCCCTATTTTATCGAATTTCCGCTAAGAATTCGAATAGAAAAAGAACGAAATGGAATTTTCGAAAAATCGCTTCGAGGTGCAAAACTACATGCTACAAACTAATTTTGTGCCAAGTGGCATGAAAATCGACCGAACGGTTTTGGCGCTACGCGCGTAACAGACAGACAGAAGGACAGACAGAACCACCTTCAGCTTTATTATTAGTAGAGATAAACAGAAAATCTTTGTTACTTTCACATTTTCAATTTTGAATTTCTTCATTTTGGCCGTAATTACTAGTAATTTTTAATAAGAGAATAGATTTAATTATTCCATTATTTTTACGTAAATTAACAATTTACACCTGACCTCATGTCCTTTTATCCCTCATTTTCTATTTGTTTTTAGAGGAAGATAACTCCAGTTATTAATATTTTTGTAACATTCTTCAAAATTTCCAACAATTTGGTTCCTTTAACATGTAACCAGGGGCGGACTGGCTCTAAAATTTTTGTGTGGAAAAAAAATTCTTGCCGGCCCCCTACCCAAGAAAAAGTGCATTGTTCCCAGCCCGAAAATTTTTTAACGGGTTTCCTAAATTTGAATTAAATAATAATGATAATAATAATAATAATAATAATAATAATAATAATAATAATAATAATAATAATAATAATAAACGGAAACTAATTTTTGGTTAAAAAAACAAGGTTTTTTTTCTCAGAAATTCTTCATAAAATTAGAAACGCCAACATCTAAAATGTACACATGGTATATCAAGGACCTAATATTCTCAAAAAATGTTTGAGAACCTAAATTCCTGTACGCAATAATAATTTAAAAAAAAAAAACCCACACACACAGAAAAAAAGCCACGTGGGTTTTTGAAAATCTGCACTTAAAAATGTACGTTTTTTATGTAAGTGAATAAAAATCCTATTTAAACCAAGAATAAGATATATGTCTATGATCTGTAATATTAAACCACTCAAAAAAACTTAATTACTTTTTTCAAAATCCTTGCTTGAAATTGCATTGAACTTATGCAAACTAAAGAAAATTTTCATTTGAACCAAACGTAATATATAAGTTTAGAATGTGAATACATTACACATCACGAATAAGAAGTTTTCGGAAGTATTGGATAAGCTTAAATTATTGCTCTGCACAGAAAAAATAAATGTTTTGAGGAACAGTATTTATTTCATAACAACATTTAAAAAATGCACAGAAACCCTCCAAACAAAAAATAATCGCAATTTTCTCTGTGAAATCCATCGATGGCTAAATTTAAATGTACAAGACGGTCATTTATTAGGTACAACCAAAGAAACCAAAAACAAACTATTTTTACTTCATTGTATGAGCATTATTTGCTTGCTTGAAAATAAAACGAAAATCATGCGACAAAAAATATTTTCCAAAAAAATTAAGAAGGCACAACATAGAAATAGTCTGAACTAAGCCGTTTTGATGGCATAAATTGTACAAAATTAATGAATACAAAATCATATTATAAAAAAGTTACTCGAAGTAAACTAAAAATGATAAAAATTGCAGTGCTATTCTTCAAGAACCTGTCCAAATTTTTCGTACAATTCCTTTTAATTTCGTAAAACTGAAAAATCTACAAAGAACTTTATGAATTTGAAATAGTGCTCAATCATATTATTGGCCATTTTTTACGGAATTTGAAAATATGCTATATCTAAAATTTACACATTGTATTAATTACTTTGAAACTGAATAATCATAGTAAAATTGAAAAGTTTATGGCGAAAAGATTTTTAAAAAATGTACGTTTCGACACTAGTTGCAATGCAAGGAATGCTAGTTGTAATGTAAAAAAATCTGAAAATACTGCATTTCAAGCTCGGAAATTTTAGATTTGCTTTTAAAATTGTAGCATAAAAAATACAATTAAAAGCAAAACTAGATCAGCTATTTTCCACTAAAATAAATGAAAGAACAAAGCATAATATGTGTATTTCCTATAAATAAGAAAACATTATTAACTTTCCAACTATTGTTTGAGATAAGAGCTGTCTAAAGCGATACGTTTAACAAGCTTTTAATTAAATGTTGCAAAAGGTTAGTTTTGGAGAATTTTGTAAAGATTCTGGCAACAAAATGAAAAATACTGTATACTAAAGAGTTTGTTTATGACAAAATACTTATACTGTATATAAAGAGTTTGTTTATGATAAAATACTTGTTATTGAAAATAATTGGTGCTTTCAATAATATTACTTTGCAAATGCCATTTTGATTATAAAATATTTTTGAAAGGTCCCTAAACGAACTATAATTTCTTCTAACCAAATCCCAGCTTAATTTTAATGAAAAGTAATCTATAAAAAAGAAAGTATATTTAATTAATGCATCAATCTTTTAAATACTTTAATACATTTGTTTGTGCAGTGGCTAGAAAATCAACTCTCGATTCGATTTTTGAAGCTGAATTTCTATTCAAATTTTTGCAGATCCTAATACTAACAAATTCTCTGTTAAATATAACATCAAAATTTTGTCAAGCGATTTCAAGAAACTAAAATCATTTTTAGCTCAAGAAAGTAAAATTTTGTGTTGATTATTTGCCAGTGACTATTATATTCATTCCTTTGCACCGATTTAAATATCATTGAAATATTTTATGCATTTTAAGATATTTTCAAAACTTATTATTTTATAAAGCTAATTAACCAAGTAATTTTGCTTTAATTTAGATGTGCATGAAACAACTTTTGCACAAAAACTAAAACATTTTCATTGAAAGAAAATTTGCAAGCAACCATTAAAAATAGGTTAACTGGAAAAAGCGTTTAAAAAATGATGCAATTTTATCAAATGCAATAGCTTTTTTTTTAAACTTTTTTAATAAACAAACTGTGTTTCCCTTCAAAAGATAGAGAAGCAAAATTTCGCAATATTCACAAGATAACAACTTAAATTATTCAACATTCTTGTTTAATTTAACCACAAAGTTTCTTTCAAAGCATTTAATTTATAATCTTTTTTGTCAAGTTTAATAAATTATGAATATGGATTATAGAATAGTTGTAGCGAAAGATAAAAATAACGCAGTACATTTTTTCCCCCAACTTGAAGCCAGCCTCTAAATTTAATTGGGATGATTTTTCCCTCGAAAAATTTTAGGTGTTCAGTTTTAGAAGGTCATTTTTTTGAGATCGAGCCTTAAAACTAATTCTTTTATTGTCAGCGCTATATTTGTTTTCCTTTCCTCTATTAAAGTACTTTGATGTGGGTCACTTTAGGTAACTTTTTTTGCACATATATTAAAATGTATTTTTAAAAAATTGAATAATAATAATAATAATAATAATAATAATAATAATAATAATAATAATAATAATAATAATAATAATAATAACAATAATAAGGAAAACTTTAAATCACATTTTGGCATTTCAAATGTTGATGTAATAATTCATTACAAAAATCTAAAGATAATAAATAGGGCGAAGCATGCAAACTTTTCTTTTCGTTTTTCGATTTCGATTTGAAGGGGGGAAAATGTATACTTGATCAAATTAGGGCGAAGCATTTTTTTTTTTTTTCGATTTCAGTTTTTTTCTACTGTGAAAAAATTGGGTACTGGTAAGTATGTTAAGTTTGCAAAATTTCGCGAAAAACAAAAAATATTTCCCACCTCCAGCAGACAAATAGATTTACTTACAAAAATTATATTTTAAGTTTAAGAAAGTTTTAAAGTAAACAGTTAAATATCGTGAAAACTTAATAAAATAAAACTAGTATGATCACATAAAAAGTTATAATATTTCACAGCACAGCAGCAGATGCCATAAACAAATGTAAATATATCCTATGATGTCCCAATAGAGCAAGACAGAAAGACTCATCACTTCAAGTTTTAAATACTACTATTCATTCTTCGTATAACTTTCAGATAGTAAAACAGCAAAAGAGTTCAGACTATTTTTATTACGAAAGTTGAATATTTTTGTACGTACAGTGTATTACAAAAATAGTTCTCTGCGTGTTTTGGCAGATTTTGTTTGCAATAAGGAGAAATGTAATCAATAGTTAATACTTTATTGACCAAGTTAAAGATACTTTTTTTTTTCAGTTAATATTGCAATTTTAAATTGACCCTTGAAAAAAAGAGTATTAACTATAAGTTTAAAAACCAGAAATGGCTGAAACGAGAGCTCAAAAAAATGTCCATGCGTACGGTTGCAGACAATTTAAATAGCGGGGGCATTAAGAGCTTTTTTTATGGTATTGTTACAGTTGATGAGTTAACTACTACAATCTTTATTAGGTAAATTAAGATTCCTGAAAACCTTTCAGTTACATAATACTTGTATTTAAATAGATTAATATTAATTGCCATAGCTGCCAATTGTGTATTGTTTCCATCAGTTAAATTTTTGCGATTAATTTACTAACGCACATTAGAACATGTATTATCTGAAGGGGGGGGGGGTAATTTTCTAAACACAAAAATAACATGTTTTGTGAAATTTAATAACTTTCTGAAAAATTGCAAAAAAGAGCCCTATATTATTTGCTGTAACTGCTGATCCCTTCATTGTCCCACTCTAAAAAACTTTGGATGTTTTCAGTAAAACACATAAAAAGTTGTGTATTTTTTTCAAAATTATTATAAAATAGTACTTCAAAAGCTTTTGAATTTAAATTTTATGAAATTTGTTTTTCGCGCACTGCATTTAAGTAACACATGAAATCAAACTGCATATGATTCCCTTTTAAATAAACTTAAACAGTTCTATAGCTCTCACAGAAGCTTGAGCAATAGCATTCCCAAGTACTGCTGACAAGTAAAAAAGAGAAATCTCTAACGAATTTCAAAAACTAATTGCACATCAATTATGAGTGAGATATTTTTAAAAGTTTATGGATAAATTTAAGGTGTCAAAGAGATAGATATATTTACAATAGAAAATATTTTTTGATCGATTTGACATGGAATGACCCAAAATTTACTTAATGGAAGCGGAAGATATTTTTTGTTTTTCACGAAACTTTGCTAATTTGTCATGCTCACAAGAACTCAACTTTTTTTTACACTAGGGCAAAACTGAAATCGAAAAAAAAAAAAAAAAGATTTCGCCCTCCGGCCTAGTGATCAAGTACACATTTTTCTTTATTTATTATTATTATTATTTTTACTGAACGTAAAAACAATCGAGCTCTATATAACATTGTATAAATGTATCCAGAATGTACGACATTTTCTCGTTTAAAAATCGAGCCAAATCACATAAAAGGCTGTATTACGTGGATAAATTTAACGCGGATTATAAATCTAATACCGCAATTGCTGATAGTCTTTTGACATTTTAAGTTAATATTAATTTAAAAATTAACGAGAATCCAAGAAAATGTTATGAAGGCCTTTTTGTGCAATATATTTCTAATGAAAAGAAATATTCAGTTCATGTTAAATTTAATTTAACCTTTATGCTTTCATATTATTTAAAGTGATTAAAACAGCAAAAGTTAAACAAACACATGATTTAAAATACTATTACCTCGATAAGATTCTTGTCACTCTTGATTCAAAACAGATGTAATTCCATTAAGCAGTCAAGAACGATGAAAACGAATGACTCGTTTTTGTTTCTTAGATAGAAAATCAAACGGATTGCTAAAGTAACCTAATTGGTTGAAAAAGCCATGGGTCTATCCATTGCATAAAATGTGGCGGGAAGCCTAACAGATACGAAAGAAGAAAAGAAAAAAGAGCTATTTAGCTGGCGTTTTTCGTGTTACTTAAGAATCCCAATGCATCCTTTTCTCCGAATGGCGCCTTTTTCTTATTTCAGCTTTTCCCAGACAGCCTCAGAGCCATAAAAAAGGTTTCCACCCCCAATATAACGCTCCTCACTAGAAATCCCCGAAGCATCAATTCCGAACAGAGATAGCAGAGACACCATTTTAACCCTCAAGGCTCGTTTTGGACGAAGACCCCACAAAGCCATTGTTTCCCTTCCTTTCACTTGCAACGGCCCTGCATAGTGCTGAGTAATATCAGCGTCCTACCCCCCTCAACCCCCCCCCCGTCAAGAAATAGCTTAGATCATTCTATATGGTCTAAGAGAAAAAGAGTGTTAGCTGTGGTCTCAAACGTGCAGAACGGCCGGCCCAACTTTCTTTTTTTTTTTTTGAAAAAAATTACTTTTCTAATTTAAAAGATAAGTAAATAAGTAAATAAATAAAACGGCCCAAAGTAGGCGCGGCCCATGTGGAATTTTCCACATCTTCCACATGGCCTGTCCGCCCCTGCATGTAACCTTGTCAATGTACCTTTTTTTCACTTCTTCCATCCCTTATTTATCGAACCTACTTATTATTTTGTTGTTCTGTATTGTTGCAGGAAAATATTTTTCAATGATTTTAATAGACCACGAATAAACTATTTGTCTATGAATTAAATTACAGATAGATGAACATAAACGTTTTGAAGACAATAAGTTTATATAAACTCCCTCATAAATTCATTGACCAGAAATCGTACTTGGCATCGAAATAATATAGCAGCCTATTATCTTCCCTTTAGCTGATTAGAAAGTCTATCCAGTTCAGACATTGATCTACAAGCCACATGTGCCGAAACGGTCTTTTATTAATGGCCCCTCATTAAATGTGCCGGATATGCGCACAGCTTTCCAGAAAAGCATATATCTCCGCTGAAAATTTTCTCCAAGAAAAGACTCCACTTCAGCCTTAATAGCTCATTTATTCGTCCCTAATAACCCACTAACTGAAGCCAAGATAATCACCAGGCTCCCTGGCCTCTGGTTGACTCTGATTTGCATAGACAAAGCCTTTGCTTGGCATCGAATTTCTCGCCCCGTCCATAAATTGGACGTATCTATAATAAAGCTTGGCGATCGGTAATTTATGCCATTGCTTCTTTTCCTCCCCGCGTTCTCTCCAAAGACGCCCTCGCGATGGCAGGACAATCCCTGGAGTGGGACCTATTGTATTGTAATTAAGGCGGTCTCCGGAGCTTTCCCAAACAGCACGACTTCGGTATGTGCGCGTGCCGTGCTTCCACCAATCAGATGCCTCGGATGCCGAGGTGACGATCCTGCAGGTGGATTGGCGGAGAAATCCCGGGATGCGGATTGGGAAAAAAGGATGGGTGACGGTTCGATGGACACATTGCATTTTAACGATGGGGTTGGGGCTGCCTTCATCCGCAGAGATGCTCCCCTTCCGGTTGCTTGACGTCACAGGCAGTGCTCGACGGATGCCTAGATCTAGAATCTACACTAACTACACATTTAAGCTCCTTTTTACATAAGATAAACACTTTTAACATTTTAATGAAACATTTTTTTTTCCTTTTGCATAAAACACCTAGAAATAAAGTTAGGTGCGGAAAAAAATGGAGATATCTTGTACAAATGGTATGAAGAAATCTCATGTTGCTTTTGGAAAGTGACACTCTCAATAGCTGCTATACAGTATGATGTGGAAAATTTTTCAATGAAAGCCTACTTAATGTTTGCTCTTTGCACACGTATTCCTTAATTTTCAAAGAATTCTTCTTACAATATTTTTTTTTCTTACAGCTAATTAAACATGTGCACATTTTTAGTACCCGGATTTTAGGTTTAGATGTTTCTTCCAAAAACCAAATAATACCCCAAGCTGATTCTTATTGGCCCCGGCCCTTTTTGCTTTTTATTCGTATTACATGCTGAATACAATTACTTTAAAATCGTACATGTTGAGTGATCCATTATTTCGTCTATCAATACACATAATTTTTTTTTTTTCGCTGAACAAGCCTGTTATTTAGGAGCTGATTCAGAGTTCAGCTGCAATTTTAAAATTCCCAAGCGGGGCAAAGGGTATAATATTGAGGACACATTCAAGGATATAAGACATCAAAATGCATATGCGTAACATATATGTAAACAAATTATTTTTTAAAAAATTGATTGGGCAGCGATTTTCTCCCTCTATCCCCCTCTCCAACCTCCCTCGAAATTTCGAGTCTTGTTCAGCAAACTCAAAGTATATGCGTGTTGAAAAACACTGTAGATCACTCAACATGTGCGATTTTAAAACAATTGCATTCAACATGTATTTTCCATAAAACGCGAAAATTGAACAATCATTTTTGAATTTAACACGAAAAGGAAATGGGCAAGATGCACAATATTGCAATTTGATGAGCAAAAATAAATATTAGAAACCACTTTTATGTGATTTTTATTATGCTAGGAAAGAGATAAAATTGAATCAATTGCAATACTAAGAAGTAATGGACAATAAATAAACCATTCTCCTCATCATAATGTATTTTTGTCATTTAGCCGATAAACATACATTGTTTTCCTCATAACCTCATTTATCAACGTGCTCTCTTCCCCAAAACGACTTACGCAGTTCCTCAAATATTCTGCATATTTGAAGCGCGGGGCACCAGGATCTCCCTGAAGTATCATGGCCTAGGCTCATAAAAATAACCGTTATCCTTTCTCAAATTCTACAAACGCGGTGCTGTCACGCATCCAAAAGCGCCTTCTGAAGAAAAGGCAAAAAAATCAATTATGATAATTAGACGTGTTTTGCGTGTTTCAAACATGGATGAATAAAAAAATGGGTAAATAAAGTAGACAGAGTGTTCGCACGCAGTATGCGATACACGCGAAAAAGATGAATATTTACCCCAGGAAGGAGAAGCACTTAAAGAAACATTAGTATTAATGCTTTTACCGGCGAATGATTACAATCGTCAAATGTGCGATGACGTCAGAGGTTTAGGTTTTCAATAAAACATTCATCTATATTGTGGTTATTTTGTTATGTCTTTCATTGTAGAAGGTAAATTTGTTATTTTGGATGAAACGACGGTTTTCAGAGTGATATTGATGACATTACTGATGGTATAGCGTTTTTAGAGTTTGATGAGGATATATAGTTGGACAAGATAAAGAATTTTGTTTATAAACCTGTTGAAATGTTTCAGAAATATATTGGTAAAAAATAAATCTACATGCAAATAGATATTTAATAGTGGTTTCTTTTATTTGCTTTAAAAATATTTTTAAAGATGTTGATCTTTTCATGAAAATCTTTTTCAAAATCGGGTTTATTTTTGTTTGATTGAATCGTTCGTTGAGGCATATAGTGGATTAATTAACTAAAAGCTTATTATTCTACTATGTTATAATTTCTACCTTCTTTTTTAATCTTTCATCGATGCTGTAAAACATGCAGTTTAATTCAAAGCAAAAATACTTTTTTCAATAAGATAGTTTTCGAAAAATATCAAGTGAATTGTATACACACATACACACCAACGAATCACTGTAGAATTCAGGCTTTTACAACATTGGTGCAAAAAATTCAAAATAAAAAATGGAGTTATGTCTGTAAACTTCTAAAATATTCGTTTAGTACATTTCCAACGAAACAGAACTAAGGTGAAGTTATTCCGGAAAGCAAAGATATTGTGCAATGGAATGAAAAACTAACCTCTTATCCCGCTAACTTCATTCTTTTTTAATCTTGCAAATGATGGATTATTTTAAAAAATTCTGTTTCAACATTATTTCAGAATATTTTTTCCTGGATTTTTCGACATTTTCGACAAAAGATACATAAAAGAATGAAATATTCTTTTCAAACTTCAGCTGTTTATATAAAGTTTGTTAGGCTGTTTTCCACGTCACTGCTTTTGCTCTGGCCTTTTATTATTCCTTGGATTCAAGAAACAAAAAACGTTTATTTTCAATTTATGCATGCCTATTCAGCATTTTACCAGCAAAAAACTTTAAAATTCCCAATTGTTAATCTTTATGTTAGCGAAGTTACTCCTTTCCCTCAACCCATTTCCAAATTGAGATTGTGTGATTTAGTAAGAACTCCAGTTTTGTAGATATTCATTGCTTCACATTTAGCTGTTTTATTTAGCCCTCTTTAAAAAGCAACTTTCATAATGTGAAAGGTCCAAGAGCAACAGGGGTGCCCCTCCCCCCAAAACTCAATGGCGCAAATCCCCCCCCCCTTTTTCACTACCCTTTTGTGCTTTGTATTTTTATTTTTACCCTTATTTTTTATTATATTTATTTTTTTAAATATTATTTATTTATTTTTCAAAAGTATCTATTATTTTTTTTTATATATTATTAATTTTTTAAAAGTTTGAATTATGCGCTGAAAGGAATCTCTTTTTTTCAATTCCAAACACTCCAACACACACACTCACACAAAAGTAAATAAATAAATAAATTAATTAATTAAAATATAATAATAAATAAATTATAAATTTTAAAAAATATAATAATAAATAAATTATAAATTTAAAAAATAAATTAATAAATAATTTAAGTAAATAAATAAATTAGCTTAAAAAAATCCCACCCAAAAAACTTTGAGGGCGGAACTTGCGCCATAATCCCCCCCCCCCTGTGGGCACCCTTGAAGGGCAATACAGTTACAATTGCAACTGTTCATATCTATGCCCTCTAATTGTTAAAACAACATTTCTAACTCGACTATTCAGTATTAATTACGAATACCAAACTAGTATTTCCAGAAGGAACTGTAAATCATATTTTCAGTGCATCAAAGAAAAAAAAAAAAGAAAATGTATGAGATATATTTTACTGTATAACTCCGTATACAAAACTTAAATTCCTCATATGGGACATAATGTACAGCAATATATTTATTTAAACTGTCCGTATATCCTTTTCTTAACTGAGCGTCTGAGACTTTATTGCGGCATTTGTTCCGAGACATTAAGAAGAGCAATTCCCTCTTTCTCATCCCAGTTGTTTAATCAAAGCAAAGGGGGGACGTGGGGAGGGGGGTTGCATCATGGCCATCGGATGGATTATCCTCCCCCGAAAAATCCCCATTCACGAACCCTCACTTCCGCGTTTGCAACGCTATGCTTCCGGTTCGGAGTGGGGAACCGGAACTGGCGCTATTTTTCATTCCGAACTGTCGGAAGTTTCTCCACCAGAAAGATCCCTCTGCGCTTTTTTATGTTTTTTTTTCTTGCTCCTTTACACCCCCGCAAGGGATGATTTATTTCGGATCGGATCCAGAATATTTCCTGGTCAGGCAATCGATGGAGGATTTATACATGGCGGGGGGGGGGGGGGGGGGAGGAATTATGAGATAAAAAGAAATCCCTAATTAACTGCGAAGGGGGAATTGTGTATGATTTATGGGTTCTTTAAAATTTTCAACCGTCTCTTTTGAAAATAAAAAAGAGGTATGGACTTATTTTCTTTTTGCGAAGGATTTACCGAAACTTTTACGTTAAATAAGTTTTTTTAAAAAAAGTCTTGATATATTTTTACTTAATGCCTTCAGAATCGATTTAATTGCTAAAATATCAGCATCAAAATTTGTGTCTCGAATGAGAGTTTTTTATTATTATTATTATTATTATTTGAGTTTTTTCTAACTTATTAATGAACCTACTTCAATAAGGAATATTCCTACAATGAACTTTTGTCCAAAATTAGCTTTTACATTTATCGCACAAAATTGATTCGAAAGAAGTTGTTTTTGGTAACAAAATCATCGTTAACAATTCAATGTTTTCTGTTGTATTTTTTCCATATCATGAATGCCTGTGCGGGTGTTGTCGTGGTGTTCAACGAGGCAAATGTTCATTAAATAAAAGCATTTGTTTACTTTACGTATACTGTAATAAAGAAGAACACTTAGCTTTATGTAAGCTGCAATAAGGGATAATGTGTGGTTGGAGCGGGGGGAGAGCGGTTGAATTGGACGACGAAAGGTCATACATGATCTTGACTTTTTAAATAATTTACTCAAATCACAAAGTTTCCTTCTAAATTTAGTTTTTTATGCATCTTGTTTTAGCTATAAATTCGTTAACAGAACATTTAAATTTATTTGACATTTTTCGGGGATTGTAGTTGTGATTTTTAGAATATCATTAGAAGTTGTAATCTATACTTTATTGACTTTGAAAAAAAAAAAAAAAAAAAAAGCTTATATTTTTGTGTTTCTAAAAGATAAAATAAATAAATATATAACGTTATTTTTTTAGTTACTACTACTCTAAATATTTCGGAGATATAATATTAATTAATACATCATACCATCCTGAATTTAACTGCATCCGCATTTCATTCTCTCTCTAGGCATATGTTAATAAAACCGCCATGTAAGGGTCGTTTAGGGGACTGAACACTATTTCCCTCAAATTGGTACTTTCCTCAAAGTTCTGTTGGTTGAAGCTATAGAAGTTTGATTTGACTTTTTTTTTTTTTTTGCGTTTTTTCCTGCAATTTATCTGTTTAATTTGAAGAATTGATAAAATGTTATTTTTCTTAAATTATCGTTAGGTTTTCAATCACTTTGGTCCAAAAGCGACCTAAAATTTGGTGTGAAACATTAATGACACATTCGTAAAAAAAAGTAAATTAACAGACTGATGGAGAAAAACAACTTCTTGCGAAATCGAAGTTGTATCCGCGTTCAACGGGAACTTCTCTGTTCCTCTCCCTTTTCTCAATGCCTCGATTTCACATACAGCATAAATAAGCTAGCGCCATCTTTTGGGAGTCATGAAAAATAAACTTAAATAGGGTGCTTGGTTTTAATTGCACACTTTGTAAATACTGAAAGGGATCTTTAGAGTTTTTATGCTCGTTGTATTTAAGTTATTATTTTTTTAACCTATTTTCTTGTTTACATTATCAACAAAAATGAAAGTGGATTATATGCATAGAGAAAGAGGCCTTAACACGAATGGTTCATATTAGCCAGCGGCACATTTTGCACTATCGTTTATTTTTTGTGCGATAGCTTTCGGCTATTTCGACAAGTTACTAAGTACAATAACTTTCCTTCAAACAATACCAAAAATTTGTTACAGATTATCTCTTTTTAATACTATTGAAACACTTTTCAGAACGAAGAATTTTCAACTTTTGAAAACATCAAAGAACATACAAATTTGTTACGTATTGAAAACTTAAGAAAAACGTTTAATGATTGTTTTAAGCGGTCTAGTACCCTAAATTGAAGAAATTGGCTGGGCTCGTTTAAATTCTGCTTTCTCAAAAATAAGCTGAAGCCTTGAAATTGGATCAGGGAAACCCCCTTGTCTTCAAAAAATGAATATAACTTTTAAAATTTAAATGAATACACGTGGTAGTTTTTCCATCATGCACCAGCACACACACTCAAAGTTGAGTTTCTTACATAAAAGCGGAACTTGGTAAAATAAAGTGGTAATTGATGAAACAAATAAAAATAAGATACATAAACTTGAGTTGCGTGTTATATTTTGTGGGTAAATTTAATACAAACTTAATATTGCTAAAAAATCTAAAATCTTCTAGTCATTTTAAAAAGTCATTCTAGGTTTAATAAATGTCCAGATCGTATTTTCTGACCTAACTGACGTGTTAACCAATAGCACGCATCTTGTTTTGTGAAATTCTAGATGAATAAAGCAAATCTACTGAATATGAAGGTACATAGTATTTTCTGAGAAAAAAATCTTTTTTTTAATAACTGATGAAAAAAATACATTTATTTTCAGTACTAAATTTTAATAATCATTCTAAGTAGTTTTATGTAGTTAAAAAGCTTCTTTTTCAATAATTTCCTTGAAATAACTTAAAAAAGTAAGTAGATGGTGTGTTATTTGGATTTTTTCGTAAAGATTACTAAATTCGATTACACAAAATTGAATGTCAGATATTAAAACATATTAACAAACCAAATTGAGCATAATTGTAAAGTATGCGCTAGAAAAAAAAACAATAAAATTCACCTCCATCTTAATGCAAAGTAATTATTTTCATAGGAAACAGAGTAAAAATGCTCACTCGTGTGTAAACAGATACACGAGGACTTTTCAATGTGATAATCACCTTGTACTAATTAACACCGAAGTAGCACATATGCTGAAAAAGATATCCTACAATTTTTAATAACGTAATTAAATAACGAATAAATATATGTCGCATTCCCGATGGGCTTTTGGAATTTCTTCCACCCCATCAAAAAATACAGTACGAGCAACATACCAGGCACTTTAAATTCAACGTTCCCCTCTCATTACCTAAAACCAATTACCAGCTACCATAACAATGCAATTACAGCGCACTTTTGCTGACACCCTTCCGAAATGCATGCATTCTTCGGGAGTTGCTGGGGGGGGGGGAGAGGAAAAAAAGTTTTGTCATTACTCTCATCCCTTTTCCATTCCAGCAACCCTTCTTCTTCTTCCCTGTGTGTTCGACATGCCCACACGGCTCCCTCGCCGAAGATAATTGAACTAAGATATGAGTCCCCCAGCGCCCTACCAACATGGAATGGCTTTCACCTAATTATAGGGGCCTGTCTGGATGTTTTATAAATGCGTTTTAATCACTCATAACGGGTTCTATTCAGCCTTACAGCCCTTGTCGCTGTTGAGGGCTTTTAGGCATGCGAAGAAATCGCATTGTCTCGAGGATAATGGCCTGGCGGATACTTTCAGTTGTCTTTTTTTCTGATATCAAACACCACGGTTGCTAAGTTAAACGAAAATGTTGGAATTGGAAGACTTGGCGTAAAGGATGTGAAAGTTTGCTCGAATACCATTTCTCAATTCTGTTCTTTCTTAATTTTCTCACCCAATGCATAGGCAAAATTTGTAAGGTATATACTTTCATCTTCGGACAAATCAACAGTTAAAGGAACATGAAGTATTTCTATGGCCATCGCCTGTAATCTATTTTCAGTCAACGACCGATATCTCGATGCCTTATGACTTGAATATTTCTTCATCTAAAAGTTTTCATTGCGTCAAAAACTTTTGAGAAGGTTGAGTGAACTAACAATCACTCGAAGATTTTAGCCGGTCCCTTGGTACTTAGAGTTTGTCAGAGTTGACTGTTGAAATTCAGCACAAGCAATGGACAACATGAGATAACACACCACTAGCGCAGCTAGAATCAACCCTCCAGGAAGTGATTTCTCCATTTCCCTGTACTACCGCGTTAAAACTGGAACTATCTGTCAAAACTAAGGGTTTTCTAAACAGGTTTTTAACCACTTATAATGGTCTGTTAGACTTCTCAGTTTTTGTCGCGCTTTTGCTGTTGAGAGCTTCTCATTAAATCGACTGAAATCTCATTATCGACGAATATGGTTTCACACAGCTTTTCGATGTTTTCTGTTCTCTTTTCTCATATCAAGCATCGTGGTTGTAAAGCTGAATGAAATTTTTGAAATTATCAGATTTGCTTGAACTGGGACGAGGTCCTTTAGACCTGTCTCCTGACAGCAATTTTTCTGCCCTCTTTCACCCAGAATATTCGATGTACCGAAAAAAGATCGGTCCCATTCACTTCAATTAATCGAGGTTCTACTGTGTTTCCAAAATCACACTTGAAAAAGGAATCAATTAACTAAAAATGATTTTTTCATATGTTCAACATTTAACAACTACTTTATCATCGTGGATAGCATATTTCTTCTGAATTCTCAAGTCATTTACTTAAACATTGATTTATTTATAAAAACGAAAATAACTGAACCGATGCCTTTTCTTAACAAGAAAAAGGGAGAAATATATTTCAAACATAACACAAACGTGATTCGTATCTTTAACAAGCATAAAAAAAAGAAAAAAATTCCAATTTTAAAAATGTTGCATTCTAAGGTCCAACCCCCTTTTTCGGCGGAGAAGGGGGTCATGTTTAAGTGCGCATTCCCATAAAAGTAGGGATTTCGTGTGATGCCGCTTGAATATGTGATTACGATTTAGCGGACGAAGAGACCCCGCCGTGTCAGTGAGCTAGGATGGTTGGCACCGAGATTTCGGAATCGTAATGGCAGCCATTCTGGTGGGATTTTTCTGGTTTTCTTAACCCAAGAGGGGAGAAGGAGACGAGACTGCAATTTGAAATTCTGTTTACATCATGCGTTTCATCGAAACAAAAGGAGGAGGAAGTAAATCAGACGATGATTTTTCTATTCATGATACATTTTGCTTATTGTATTTTTCAAAATAAAATTCAAAGAAAAGAAAAGACCAGCTCTGTTTTTTTTATCCAATAACAAGGTACATGACGTAACAAAGAATCTAAGATTAATGACTTAAATATCGTCTCGCAACCCAATATCACCCAGTCAGTGTTTTTATGAATGGCCATATGCATGCACTGCGAGAAGGTTGGGCTCGGCAGGATATTTGTGCTAAACAGGTGCGCCGCCAAGCAATCACGTCCAGTAATTAAACACAATATCGCCGCAGCTGTATTAGAACGAGGCCAGCCTGGAATACTGCCTTGAATATTTTTTAGCGAATTATTTATAGAATGCCTATGCTTGGTCTTGCTGTTAGTCAAAAGCTGAAGTGCTCAATAATACATTTTGCAGTTGGGAAAGAAAACTCACTTTCAGTGACTGTGCTAAACTTGCGTCTCCAGCAATGACCAACATTTGTGGAAACATGCATCTCTTTGAAGCTACTCTGTAAAGAAAAAATAAACTGTTGTTTTTAAAGTAAAATACTGAAACCTCAGCTGCCAGTATTATACTGTAAAAACAACAGTTTATATTTTTGCAATGTACCAGGTAGATTTGTTTCTTGCCATCCACATGACAGTAGGATGGGATCCACTGCAAAGTAACTCTATCTCATTACAGCACACTAATGGGCAGTGGGAATTTCGAACTTAAATGCGAATTAATTTTCATATCTGTGCGTCATAATGATGTTGACACAATATACATCAACCCTGAAAATGTTTGTCTGCAATTCCCTTCAACGACACAGTCGGAAACCGACGCAAACACCAGTGGGCCGGGAATTGAAGGTTATACAGATACAACCCTCCGCCGCATACTGATGACCAGCAATTTAATCTTCGTACTTGCTAGCAACATAATTTGCACATATGTGCGTTATAATGTTATTATCACCATATGGACCAACACTAAAAATATTTGACTGCGATATACATATGCGATACACACTGCGATATACATAGTGCTATATATATTGATAATATAACTCTCCGTCGTAGTGCAGACAAGCAATTTAATCTTCGTATTTGTAAGCGACATAATTTGCACGTATATGCGTTATAATGTTATTATCACTATAATAGACCAATACTAAAAATATGTGACTGCGATTCACTCCTCAGTCGGAGCGCGTGGAAGTTGTCGGAAAGAGAGAGGAGAAGGTGAGAGGAGCGAGAGCACCGGGGATGATGAGTGGTGTGTGCCATTGAGCGCAGGGCACTACAGGGAGCCATAAAGGAAACCCGGTCCCATTCAGTACGAGGAAATCATCTCCCAAGTCTTCTTATTCTGCATTCTTAGGGCCGAATCAATGGCAGTAAACTCTTCCCTGACACTTCCGGTTCCTCCTCCGCGGACGGGGAACCGGTTACATATTGAAACCGGTTGATCGCCAATTATGAACTAGGTAAAAAAAAAAGTTTGTTTTGGTCTTCGATGATCCACAGGCTCACTTCTCCCACTAGTTTAAAAGAAAAATAACACTTTAACCAGCTACATTTTACTACAAAGTAGAAAAATACAGTAAAAGTACAGGAACCTCTTACCTGTTAGCTGTTACAATTTTTTTTTTCTAGAGACAAACCTGTCTTAAATGAAGATGAGAAAAGAGTGTTTTCAGTTTTTTTTCCCTCATAATAAAATTGTGGATATATTTTTGAAAGGAAAATCTTTGGACCTGTTCAGGAAGACAATAGATGGTTAGTTCAATGCAACCATGATATTTACAAAACATATGGCAAATTTGACAGGACCGATATCAGGAGAGTTATAAAAGGTTCACGTATTAGGTGGCTAGGCCATCTGCATAGATACGCCGATGCTTTACTTACCAAAAAATTGACTTTTCGCAAAATGATGGACTAAGCATATAACATGCACACGATGGTTGGAGATGTTGGAAACGACATGAAGCTAATGTAAATCAACCGATAGAGTGCCATCGTGACTAAGAGAGTCAACTGGAGGAGGATTAGTAAGAAAGCTTTGGCCAGCAAATGGTGTTGTGCTTCTGAAGAAGAATAATTGTGTATACATAAAATGCATAAGAGTTACACCTTACAATATATATGCTCAGGGAGATAAATATGTAAGAATAAACTTTAGTGATTTATAACTTTAAATAGTTAATGTCTGTATTATAAGTATAGGTTAAAAGACACATTTGCAATTTGAGCACTTAACATGGATACACTTGGTTCATGCTAAATGCTTATACCATATAACATGGTCACTTGAATTTAATAAATTAAGCATTAATTCCCGTTGTGGTGATTGATAGAAGGGAAAACATTCTTAAAATTTCCTCCATTCACTTTTTATAGGTGTTGCAACATTTTAATAATTGACGCTCTCAGAAATACCGTATAGCTCATTATATAGTTTGTTCTAGACCTTAATTGTTGCCGTAATACCTTGATAATTTTAAAACGAACAATTTCCCAACAGTAGAGCTTACTTATACACAGTTTCTGTAGTTAACTTATGTGGATATAAATCAACGAATTAAAGAACTTTGATGCCATAGAAGCGTACAACTGCGTACTAAGTAAAGAATTTGTGCAACTAGTAAACATTCTGCAATGAATTGTTGAAGTGGTCAGAAGAATGCTTTATTCGGGTCACTTAAAAATATTGACATTTTCAAATTACTTCTATGTATTGTTACATTAATGCTCTGAAAAAATAATTACTCTTGCACATAAATAGAGAAATAAGTTAAGCATTAAAAAGTAGCCCTGAAGAACACTTTTCTTGAATATTATAACTAAAGTTTACGATGAAAGTAATGAAAGTGCTGCGCCATAAATGAAAATTTATCAACTCTAGCAGCAAGGACGAGCATTTGACTTTTCAGGTAACTTCTTGAAAATTCGCAAAAGGTTCTATCGTTGTATACAACCCCTTTCAGAATACGGAATGGGGAATGAAGAAAAAAGAAAAAAACCTCGCCCCGGCGGCAGGAATCTTACGTGCCCAAAGAGTAAGCCAAAAAATTCACGCGCAATGGATCTATCGGCGATTTGCGTGGCATTCAGAATTTCTCTCTCGAGGTTCTGTTCCCCTTTGCAATCGTAAAAAGAACCCAGTGCTTTCCTTCCACCTAACGGTAATTCCATGCAAGAAACTGAAATTGAAATTGCTCCTGCTACTGCCCTATTTCTTGTACTTTCCACCCTCGGCGTACCCGTAATCGGATATTTTCTTTGCTTTTCTTGGCTCGTACACATTTGTTTTCGCCGCGTTTTTTATTGTAATGCGTTTGTGTTTTTATTCTCGGATTCGCGTAGCGTTATTGGATGGAGTATTTATTGAAACTACAACGCCGTTTAAAAGAGTTTTGCATTTCCCCCCCCCCCCCCCCCCCATCCAGCACTTGTATGAATGATTTTGTGCTTGTAGAATTTCTTTTCCTTCAGCTCATTGGGAAAGAATTTTCTCTGGAATCGTTCGGGCTTCATCTCTCCGTAACTGTAATTTTATTCTGTGCAAGTGGCACTCGTGTCCTTTTGAAGGAGAAGAAATGTTTTGCGAACTGATGGTTTTCTCTTCAAGTCAGTGTTACTGCTTTGTGTTTGTGTACCTGAGTCGCAGAGGGGTGCTGATATTTCAGCTGTAGTTCAGGTGCTGCCACTTGTATTGTAGTTAAGTTGTAGCTTTATAATACTGTTACCGGTACCGTAGTTTTTATCCTTTTGGAGTTCCTGCTTGATAACATAGTTTAATATTTTTACATGGAGTCGGAAAGATGTTCAACTCGAGCCCTTACATTGATGCATTCGTAATTCGGGGGAATTTGAGAATTAAGTTTTTTTTTTTTTTTTTTTCTGAACTGAAACAACATGCATTTGTGCTTTAAAGTGCAAATTTTTATTAAAAATACAGAAGTGATTATAGGACTCTTTGTTTCCTAACTTGGTTTTTACCGAATATTTGTTTGTTTTTTATCCATGACTTTGTTTTAACTGCAATGAGTAATATTTACAACGTGATTTTCATTTTACAATACTCCAGCTCAAAAAATAAAGAAGTTCTATCACTAAAAATTTGTACTTTTGAAATTAAGAATATTTAGAAGCATTGCCTGAAACTTCTGCATAAAGATATTTTAATATTATAACAAGAATACAACAGAAATTTGCGATATATTTTGCAGTTGTTTATTAGACAACAATAATTTCTAGAGGTCTAAGAGCTTATTTTTCATTGAAATGCACATTATGGCCTTTTCTGTTTGGAAATATATGACAAAACCATAAGTCAGTATGTTATTTTTTTTTATTTTTTTACAAACGACAATTTTTGATCTGGAAATTAAATATCATACATGTTGATTGAAATTTTCTATTGTACAAAAATAACAAGCGTAAAATGTTTCTAACCAAGAGCGTAACTTGTTTATTACCATGTTTCTAGAAAAACGTTTTTTAGAATTCATAAAAAACTGTTCAATGGTGCAACTGTTCTTTTTTTTCCGAGCTGAAAGCGGCAGCTGAAACCTAATTTCTTCTACCATTTCTCTAGCAACACTCATTAACTTGTAATTATCATTTAATTTTAAAAGGCACAATACAAATTACTATGCATTGATACTTAGGAAGAAAATTAAAGACAAAAATATGAATGATTAATTGATTTTCCTGTTGTATTTCGGGGGGAAATAGCAGATTAGTAAAGCAAGCATGTAAATTGCGAGTAAAAAATTCTCTATATTCTTATACGTCAAAGTCATTTTATGCCTAAAAATCAGCTGCTACGATTTTCTTAGTTTTCAAAAACTACTGGCTTAAATACTGTCGAAGAACAAACAAATAACAAATGTAAAAGCCCATCGACTTCCATTTGTAAACTCACTTGACATTTTCCAATATTGTCTAAATTATCATCACACTGGTGAACACGCATTTTGCTCTTGAGATACGTATATATTTCAGTATGAGAGAATCCCTGGAGCAATTAAAGTTAAACTTATTTCTGTACATAATTAATTTGCGACACGGCAGGGAGAAACGTCGCAAAAATTCTTAATGGTAAAACTTTCGTGCTATCACAATACATAAAAATAAATGAACTCTGAAAGCTCGCTAATGAAAAAATTGCGTTTCGTGTAAAAAAGCATTAACGCTTCAATCCATCAAGATTCTTGATTAGATCTCTTACTTCACTCCTTTTTTTTTCTCTCCAAGCTCTTTTTCGCTTGTTTTTAATTTTGCTATTTAACCTTTTGCATAAATTCACTCACAACATCCATTTCACCTACTACTTTCACAACAGACAAAAGAAAAACAGGTAAAGCTATAATTGTGAAAAAACTTAATTGCTTTTTACCGCCTTAAGTACACTTGAAACCGCCACCTCTGGAATAATTACATGAATTCGGAAAGGGGGAAAAAAAGCATCAAAATGAGAAGGAATAGGGAGAGAAAAAAAAAACTCCACATAGATCTTTCAACGAAGACGCATAAAAAGTGAGGAATTTATCAAGTAATTATTTGAAGTTTTAATTCAAGTTGAGAAAGAAGAAAGCGACGAGTGTCAACTCATTAAGGTAGTTTTTTATCTCTTCCCCCTGCTAGCAAAAATTGTCGCTGCATAATTACTAGAGGGGGAGACGGAAAAAATAAGGCGGGGAAGGGGGCATGAAAGATCGAAATTAGCAAAAGACGAATGAGGAAAAGTAGCAAAAGTACTGTTAATTACTTCTCCTGGTCCTAGAATGCAATTCAAACTGCACCCGCTCCACCCTGCTAAACTTAAGGTAATTAAGACATTTCCCAATTCTTTGTCCTTCCAAAGTTGGTTCACGTGCACTTTTTTACGTTTCTTTTCAAC
This sequence comes from Uloborus plumipes, assembly GCA_038373865.1. Lineage (NCBI taxonomy): Eukaryota > Metazoa > Arthropoda > Arachnida > Araneae > Uloboridae > Uloborus > Uloborus plumipes. Next base: position 68,795 of record JAXGGA010001089.1, read on the forward strand.
GTGCATTTAATTTTAGTGTCCACTACATCAATCTTTTAAGGTTTTTTTTTTTTTTTTTTTCGTCTCTTCGTCTAAAACACCAAAATAAATTTCTCGCCGAACGTCATTGTTTAAAACCGCCATTTTTTTTCTCACTCTTATTTCATTTCTTTCAGTTTATTTTTTATTTCTTCCTGACGTTAATCTTTGCTATAAACTTTGAGCTTTTGTTTTGGAGAAAATTACATTTAAGCTTCCGTAAGCTGGAAACTTTAATTACATATCAAACGTCAAACTTTTTTCTTGGTTGTTCAAAACATTTTACGCCTTAATTAAAGCAGGAAACAGCAACTGTGTTGGACAATCTGAGGAGTAGGTATACTTTCCCTGCTTCAATTTCTTAGCTATATTATTTAATTAGTTCTTAGGCTGTAAATTATCTTACTTCACAGGTTTTTCTTTTATGCGTACAAACCTTTTTTTTTTTTTTCAAAAAAAAAAAAAAAAAAAATTGCTCTCTATGTTCAAACTACGTTTTGCTGGAATTAAAATTCAGGAATCTTAGACAGAATTTAATTTTCAACTGCTGTTTTTTACCTCAGTCGTAAGTGACTTTAGCTCGTGCTTTTCCTGTACTTTTTTTCGTTAAAAGGGAACAAGCATTTGTATTTCTCATAGAGCTGTTATGAAAACAAAGGTATTGATTATTATGTGAGATTCTGTATTTTAAACTAAAGTACACAGAGGTTTTTGAGCTGTTTTTTCCTTTTCTTGTATTTCTAAATTTTCTCACTATCACCTGTATCGTGTTCCCCTTATTTCATGTAATGTGAACAACCTTAAAAATACTCTGTTGTTGTTGATGTGTCCATAGTAAACTAATACTACTGGAGGATTTTGTGTCATTGTCTCTTAGTGGAACTTATTTATTATTTACATGTAAGGCAACACGAGTGATTTACACCACAAAGGGGAGAAATAAACCCAGTGAGAGGATCGAACCAACGACCTCCGGCATATGAAGTGAAGCTGCTACCACCGAGCCATGGATGCCCCAAACTGCTTTGTCTTTTCACCCATGCAATATTTTTATCATAGCATTTTTATGTATCATTTAAAAGATGCACAGACACTATATGAATGTATCTCACCTTAAAAATCTACTACTTCTTAAAAGGGTGGCCCCTACATTTCCTTTCCACCTAAACAACTGCAATCAGTTAGAAAGTATTGTTTCATAAATTTTCTCTTTTCGAAACCAATATCTCGGAGTAGAGCTTCCTCCACCAGATGTCCACTTCACCGCATGATTCACAGAACACATCTCCCAAGGAGAATCAACCAGCTCTCTCTCTCTCTCTCCGCAGAAATCAAAAACTTCTCCGCATTACCATATCTATATTGAGTGTGCAGCGCGTGCTCCAGAACTCATGCCAGTGTCATGTGCTTCTGTCAGGGCTTTTATCAGGGCACCCTTCCCACCATTTTTTTTATTATTATATCGCTCCCCCTACCCCTTATTTTATTTGCTTTACATATTCTCCTCGTTCTTTTCGGAATGGCCAGAAGAATGGTTGTGTATGCCCTGCCTTGCATTCTTTTGTGGAGAGTGGAATGGATGGCCCGGTTATTGCCGAGGATAATATACATAAATACATATACGCATACAAAGTACCGGGCCTGAATGGTCTCCGTTGCCAGCTAACAGTCAGTGGGAGAGAAAAATGTGTTTGAAAAGCGGTCGCCTTCTGCGTGGAGGAATCTGCATGGATTCTTCTCGAAATTCTTTACCGCCGACTGAGCTCTTAGACGATTTGGGGAAAAAAGAAACAAAAAAGAATATATCCCGGATCATGTGGGTGGAAAAAAATAGATGGAAGTACCATTTTTTGATCTATTCAACTGTAGAAGAGGAGCTGAAGATCTGTAATACATTTTTGGTGTAAAGGGCAAAATTACATATCGCTACCTGCCACAGGATGACTAAATGAAAAAAAAAAAAACAGCGATTAAAAAATTAGCTCTCAAACAAAATATTGTTGACCTACAACGATAACTTATCATGACTTGAAAAAATTCGCATTTAAATCCGTTAAAAAAAAAAAAAAAAAACATTCTGAAGGAGGAGAGAGAACTCGAAAATTGACTTTTGAAAAAAATTTGATTTCTATTTAGATCAAGTAAACGATATGTCTGATGGTTATTTAAATTTCCAAGGAAGCCTTGAGGCATGCAGTAGAAAAGGTTTCACTTAATACTTTCAGAAATAATTCGTGTGCAAAAATAAATCGAGAAATAATGAATTAAATTTTCTCAGTCAATTCTTGAATAGATATTAACGAGGAAATTGAACTACAAGGTCAACTCGAATAGATTATTTACAAGAAATAGCTCTAAAGACTGCAGTATATAATACATTTCACATTTGTATCTACGTGGCAGTTAACTTTCCCCGGAATGAGATGTTTTTCACATTTTCTGAGCACATCAAAAAACTGCTTTTCATTTTAATCGCTTCATTAAAGATTTCTTTACTGTATCATTATACTTTCAGAACTATCGTTCATTAAATGCCTTATTACTTAAGGTTTTTGTCAAGAAAAAAAAACTTTTACGTTATTTTGTTTCCGAGCTCTTTGAAATTTCTTAAACAAAGAACAGTTCACATACGTGCTAACCACAAAGAAAATTGAGATAATGTTTTCCTCGTTATAAGTTTTACTCGCCAATTTATTCTAAGATTATTTCATTCAGTTTGGGGCTGCTCCTTTGAAACACTTCTTAAGCAGGAGAAATTCGCATACTTAGATCTGTAGACTCTTCTTCTTTGTAACAATAGTTACCTACGTACGAGTATACTAGGCATAAATTCGGAAGCTGATTCGTAATTACAGTTATCTTTAATTAAGGAATATATGAAAAAATACCGACAACTAAAACAAGCTAGACATATTCAGTGATATAAGATGCGGAGTAAGACTAATGAACACAATTTACATAGAACACAAAGTATGCTGAAAAAAGCCAGCACCGCTAGAAAATAAACTAAGTTAATAAATAAATAAGAATTAATAAATAAACAAGAATGATAAAAAAGTGAATAATTAAAAATATTGAAGTAAATTTAAATAAAAATAATAAAATTAATTAAATAAATATGAATCCTAAAAGTTACTGTATACCTCAAAATGGTTATTCGAAATACATTTTCAGAGGCATTCGTTATAGCAATCTCTTCAGTATATTAATTTTAAAAATATTGTCCTATATCATAATTTATCCGGACTTATTTTAATGCACGTTAAAAAACTTCGTTGGAGTGAATACGACTGTGGACACACACAGAAATAAGGGAAATTAAGGAATAAATGAAGAAACTGCAAAAGTTCGTCATGAAGCTTTTACTTACAAACTAGCACGCTAATTTGTACTTCACACACGTTATTAACTACACAGCAAAAACTGAAGTGATGTTTGCACAGTATAATACTGGTAGCCGAAGTTCCAGTTTAAAACTGTAAAATGTGCAGTAATAAACTGTAAAATTAGCAATTTTACAGTTTATTACCACAATTTTACAGTTTGCCACAAAATTAGCTGTATTATACAGTAAAAACAGCAATATAATACTGGCAGGAGTGGTTCCAGTTTAAAACTGTAAAGTGTACAGTAATAAACTCCTAAAATTAGCAATTTTAGTTTATCAGTGTAAAATTAGCAATTTTACAGTTTATTAGTGTAAAATTAGCATTTTTTACAGTTTGTTACTGTAAAATTAGCTATTTTATACTGTAAAAACAGCATCTATTTTTTAGTATATTGCTACTTTGTTGCACAAAGGTATTTTCTGCCTTCATTTCACATCTTTTGCCTTGGCTGCACGTCATAGAGTCGAGTCTTTTTTGCAGACGACCCCCCAGCCTGGCAGACGACACTTTCTCCATTTCAGTCCCTTCGAATGATCTCCGGCAGTTGAAGTTTGGTCTCGTAGAAGACCCTTTTGTCCGGCTGAGCATAAATGCATGCAAAATGTGAGCTGGACCACAGCCCAGAAGTGCAGAGTGGACAAGAAAGAGGAGACGGAAGGGAAGCCAGAGAGAGAGAAATTCGACCGTTCCCTTTCTCCTTACTGTTTTTATCCGGATGGGTGATATTTGCTGTTGAGGCATTCAGATTTTCATTTTTAAGTGGTGACACTTCACATATGGGTGAGAATTTTCGTGATCTGAAAGTGCCAAAAAAAAATTTTTAAGATAGATTGGAATATGTGAAAGTTTTCTATTATAGTAAGTCGTGGTTTCACGCTCCATTTAAGATTAAAAAACTGTTGCATTCCTAAAATATGTAGTAAATTATGCCTAATTATTTTCTTAATGAATGTCTAGATACTGTGTTAAATCAATCAGCACAAAGAAGTACGAAATAAATTATTCATTATTGAAAAACCAAATTGTCACTTTGAGGTGAATTACCATGACAGACAGGAAATTCGCCCCATTCCCCCATTCTAAACACAAATGTTTTAACATGAATTAAAATAAGGCTGGTAAATTGTCGTCTACGACAATATTAAAAAATAAATAAACAGTCATGAGATTGCTTTAACGAATGCCTCCGGAAATGAACTTCGAATTACTATTTTGAAGAAAACAGTAACGGTTAAGATTCGTATTTTATTAATTAATTTTCTTATTTTCTTTTACATATTTACTTTATTTTTTAATAAGTTATTTTAGCATTCTTATTTGTATTTATTTGTTTATTTTATCTATTTACTAGTGGTGCAGGCTTTTTCCAGTATACTTCCCGTTTGATGAAAATTTTGTTTATTAGTCTTACTCCGTATTTTATAACACACAAAGTGCCCAGTTTCTTTTATTTGTCAATAATTTTTCAAATACTTCTTAATTAAATTTAATTTTTGTGTTATTTATTTATATTTTCTAACTGAATTTAGACGAATTATGTACTACTTTTTTTTATTCCTTTTTTTCCCTTTGTCTTTGAAACGGAGTCATTTAAAAGTGGAAATATAAAAGTGGCAATATTTTCCGATGAATATAAAACATTCACACTAAATGAAATCCCTATAAAATAAAAACTTTTCCCCTCGAATGTTATCAAATCGCACCGAGAGAAAGGACATCCCACTCCTCTTTTCATTTGAAATCCCATAAAAAATCACTTCGAGAGACTTTCAAGAACACCCACTTCACACTCCCTCGCTCTAAACTTTAAAACTTCTCTTGGGGATTTTAAAACTATGGAACGCAGGGATCTCTCTAAAAAAAAAAAAACAGGTTTCTGCTCTTTCGCGTAATGTAGGAAAGGAAAAAAAATGTCTCTAGTGCAGGGGAGGAAAAAAAATTCACCATCTTCAATCAAAAGTTCTTTCCAAACAGTTTGACCCCTGAAATAAGGGAACATAAAAAGTGTAAGGAGAGGCAATGATAGTAAAAAATACCTCACGTTTCTGCTTTTCTTTAGTGTTTTAAAGTTTCTCTCTTTTTTTCCTGCAATGCTTTTCGCAGTTAGTTTTGTGGCCTTATTTTGTTTCGCTATTTCTCGAGATGCAAAAGTTTAGGAATTGTATACATATATTCTTAAACTTTTTATAAAATATTTTTGTGAGCTGTTGTGAAAAAGTTTATTATTTTATACCGATAAACCAAAACAGTTCTGAAATACGTTGATACCATGCGTTGAAACTCAGCAGGACCTTGGGTTTTAAGTCTTACTGCAAGTATTATTACATTCATGTATAATAAATTCATGCATAATAATATCCTTGAAAATGATCGTTATGGTTCCTCTTTCTACCCTTTGAAAATTCTGTCTTGTTATGACTGGTATAGAACTCAGAAGAAAATTCTTGTTTGTTGTGACTGGTTCCCTGCTAAGGGGAAAATTCTATTGTGTTATGGCTATCTTTCCTCCTAGAAGAAGACTCTGACCGCGCTAGTGCTTATTTGTAAAGAGACCTTAAAGTGAAGTTTTCAATTTACGCATAAAATTCAATGCTCTAAAGCGAAAGAATAAACAAAGGAATAATTAATCAATATAATAGTCCTCCAAAACATTGCCTATCAAAATGATCAAATTTCATTCGAGTTCCAATTATATGTAATATATGTAATAGTTAAAATTCACATGTATGATAATAATTATATCCGTGAATAACTCATATTTAATTTTCATTAAGAAGTTAATGAATGATATACATAATTCAATTTGAAAATTTCCTTGTTTAAAAGTGTTTTTTCTTGAGCAGAAAGATTTTTATGCAATCATAATCTCACTCAGCAATCCATACACTGCGAAAAATAAACGGTTGTTTTTACAGTATGATTCTGGCAGCCGAGGTTCCAATTTAAAACTGTAAAATGCACACAAATAAATTATAAAACCAGCAATTTTAGTTTCTTACCGTGAAGTTAAAAATTTTACAGTTTATTGCCTTAAAATTTAGCTATATTATACTGTAAAAACAACAGTATAATCTGGCAGCAGAGGTTCCAGTTTAAAACTGTTAAATGAACGGTAATAAACTGTTGAATTAGCGATTTTATCCTTTATTACTGAAAATTTAGCAATTTTACAGTTTAGTACTGTAAAAGTAGCAATTTTACAGTTTATTGCTGCAAAATTAACTGTATTATACTGTAAAAACAACATTCATTTCTTACAGTGCATATATTCGCCCATTATTCCCAAATAATCGCTTTCTAATCATTAAACCACGAAAAACTGGAAACAAACTCAAATCTTTAATCAGCCTGCTTGTTGTCATCCTCCCCCATGTTTTGTCCACATTTTTATCCCGCTCCCCATCTTCCTTAACAATGTGCGATCTGAACCCGGGGCCGCTCTGTTATGGCCCGCATTCCCCAGCGATCCACGTGCTCTGCAGCTTACACGGCCAATTAGGGTGCGCGCGAGAGGGGCCCGGGAAGGAGGGGCGTCGGGGGCCTCGTCTGCGTGACGTGCCTCCCCGCGCCGAATGGCTCCCCAGGGGGGCCCCCTCTTTCTCCTCAACAGCGAAAACAGTTCAAGAGATCAAACGTGTGCACTAGATTGCGCTTTTCTCTGCTTTTTCCAGGAGAGAGTTTTTCGCTCCCCCGGCTCTCTTGGAGTTTGGCTGTGTGGCGTTGATGGCACGTCATCCAGGTTGTCTATAAATGAGTGCGAGTACCTCTACAAGCCGTTTTATTACGGTATTAGAAGAAAAAAAGTTCTCTCAAGAAAAGGGGGGGGGGAGGAAAGCGAATATTAATTTGGGATATTCATCCAATTATATCCACATTGCGCAATTATCATCTGTGTCGATAAGTGAATATCATGTGTTGTTAAAGTTTAGACATTCACTTTATATTCATACCTGGACAACAATACACGTTAAGTGTGACTCTGATAAATTGAGCCTCGACCTTTACAATGTTTACCTCTTTTTTGGCTAACATGGAAAGGTAATTGACGTTGATTTCAGTAGTTGTTACTTTCGTAGAAAATTTTCTTAGGGATTTCAACTCAATCTGCTACATCTTTTTCTCATTGAATTCTCTAAAAAGAAGACAATACATAATGTCAAGGTCATAACTCAACTTATCCGAAGCACACAATGCATCATTTTATTAACATTATTTTCAGACTGAAAATAACACTTGCATCGGGAACGCCTATATAAATTTTATTCCCGATAGGATCAAAACCTGATGTTTCACAATGAAAATAAATTTTATGGTTGCGTATTTATTCAATTATGAAGTTACTTTTCACTATACCGATTTCGATTTTATTACCAATAACATATTTATATTTTTCAAACCAAGCGTATTTTTTGAAGAAAAAGTGAAATTGCTCCCATTTGCAGTTCTTAAATAGAAGCCGATATGCTTTTTCGGGTACGCTTTCTTCATAATATTTCACGCAAATAGATATTTTCAGCAACACTGATATTACATTTTCCACTAACCAAAAAGTGGATTGAAATCTACACACAATTACTCGACTAATGATTCTTAGAAAAATTCAAAAAATAATTTGAGAAATTAGTGTTTGTGGGTAAAAATAAAAAATATTTCAAAAAAAATCATATTTAATGTACCAAATTAATCAAAATTTTACTTACACTTTACAATAAAATAACATTAAAACAATAAAACAAAGTAATATTATTAATTTATATAAAGAACCGTACGAGAAAATGCCATGCAGTTCGTTACGACATCCAGAGACTGCATTTCACCTTTATTCGGAATCATTTTTTTCAATAGTCATAACAGATCTGGCTGTGGCAACACCCCTCTCTTTCTGTATATTTCAAAAACACATGTATTGTGGATGACATACACGTATACTGAACCGTAAATACAAACTTTTCTTTTCACTACAATACAGTTCCACATTTATAAATATTTAATTAATTGCAGAAAAGGTGAAATGATTTTCTGCAGACTTCGCTATATTCTATTCTAAACTTCGCTGACTGCTATACACTAAGATGTCACTGAATCTTTAAGGGAATGCATCAAAATTAAATAACCCTTATTTTTACGAGACCATTCCCTCAATCTTTGGCGCGCAGCCCCCTCGCCCGGATCACAGAGGTGTAATTAAGTACTTCCATTGCCTCTCGGAGTGCAGCCATAGAATTAACGAGAGCTCTGATCTGGCAATAAAAGATGCCCCTTCTAATGTCTGGTGTCGTACCTAGAAATGGCCCCAAACAAATAGCCCATTCCCCCTAAATGACTCATTTCCTGGATAATCATTTCGGGGGGTAAAGAACGCTACCGCCATCAGAAGTAACGCAATTGACAACAATCGAATCTGCTGGTTTGAGTTAATATTTACGGCATGTAGCTCCAAAAATCGGAAAATGTGGTATTTTTTGGAATGAAGATTTGACAAATAACTTCATTTATGTTGAACTTTCATTTCGAGATTTTCTTTCTTTTCTTCTTTCTTTCTTTCTCTTATCTTATCATATTCATTCATTTGTTTATTTTTAATTTCAGTACATGCCGTTAATGAGTAAATGTAACCACGTGGCTCATACCAGGAGCTGATTTCTATTAAAAAAAGAAGTCAAAAGTAAATAAAATAGAGCAAGGGGCTTCAAAATATACAAGTAGGGCAGACCGATCAGTAAATGAACGCTCATAAATCACAACAAAAATCATACAATAATTTCAAAAATCACAACAACCTTAAAAACTGCAACATTGACACATGACAGTAAACACATTTAATTCAAGTCTTGGCGTAATTGTAGGAATCGGTTATTTCTTTTTAGATTTATAAAATTCTACTGTTTTCCATTTGAATTTTGTAAGACTATTTTAGAGTTTCAACTCTCATTCTTAAAAACACGTTGACAGCAAGTAGTCTTTTTTTGTTTAATTATTAACTGATTATTCTGAAATGTTAATCCCGTCACATAGGCCTTCAAAACTGTAAATATGTTTTTTCCCAAATGTTGTCACTTTTAAGGAGGCTGACTGTAGCGTGTCCATGTATTACTTAAAGTTTCAAAACGTATGCACAATATAATAATTAATATTTTGCTCGAAAACGTCGATTCGCCAGAGGCTTTCGAAACTGTAAATATGTTTTTATTACTGAAGTTGTCACTTTTAAGGAAGCTGAATATACAGGGTGAATATACTACTAGAAGTTTCAAAAACACGTGAAGCTAACAGTAAAACAAATAATTTGTGTTTCTCCCCAAAACATTAATTCCACTGCAGAGGTTTTCAAATCTGTAAATAAGTTTTTAACGCAGATGTTGTCGTTTTTAAAGAAGCTGCATGTATAGGGTGAATGTACTACTTGAAGTTTCAAAAAGCATGCACAGTAAATTAAAACGTTAATTCTGCTGCCAACTTTAAAAACTGTACATATGTTTTCACAGCTGAGGCTGTCACTTTTAAAGAAGCTGTATATACAGGGTGCATATATGAACGAACTACTTAAAAATTCAAAAAGTATGCTCAGTAAAATAAGTAATTTGTATTCTTTTACCTTCAACTCAAATTCAATTTATCATTTCATGTTTAAATAGGTTTTAAAAAATGCCCAGCATTTATTTTTAAGATTAGAGTTCTTTTAATATGTCATTATTGTTCTGAGTGTTGCCTTCTTTCAATATTTGAATCATCGAATTTGAAGTCATTATTTCGTCTGACAGAGTTTAACGAGGGACTAATTCAAACTTTTATCTTAAAATCCGGTTCCATTTTTAGAAGACAGAAAGGGAAAAAAAGTTCCGAATACCCGTTTCCTGTTCGCCGAACAAACAACTCGCTTTTTTTCTGATGCAAATTAGATCGAACTTCTAGGCTTTTAACCTGTCAAATTTCCAATGTTAAAGAAGCTGTCTTCTCAAGGTAATTGTAAAAGATGTAGCCGCTTTTTTATTTTTTTTTTTCTTTTAAACGTGGAGGCAAATTTCAATCTGTAAAGTGTTTGCATTTGTTCTTCCTGTTTTCTTTGTTATTCATCCATCGTCTAGTGTCTTGACTAGATGCGCATTGAAAAGGTGCTTGAAAGGTTGACGCTGTGACAGTTTTCCTATAGAATCTTAACTTGCAAAGAGAAAAGTTTTGCTTTTAGATTTTTCCTTTTGTATCTGGTTAGTTGTAGATTGGCATGCTCTTTAATGAATATGAATGTTGAGAGGGGAAAAAAACCTTTTACATTGAAAGAGAAGCCTATGAAAACTCATCATTGATTTTAGTTGCTTTTATTTGAGTTTACATAGATGTTTTGATGTTAAAAGAACACTTTGTTTGGCACTTATGATGCTAATAAAAAATTGTGTGATTTTAATTGAAATAAGAAATTTAATTACGCGAAAAAAATGAAGAACAGCATTCAATTCATTAACATAAATAAAACTTTTTAGTGTCAAAATTGGTAAAGAACAATAAGAAATTTTGCCAGTAAAATTTAAAATAAAAAAGCATTTTCTTCAGAACTAAGTGCGCCTGCTCTCCATTGAACCAACATTTAGTTTTTAAAATCAAAAGTATCTGCTTCTCGATTAACTTAGATTGAATTATCTTAAATGTACTTCTTCAACATTAAAAAAAACCTTATTTTAACTATATGTGTTCATATTATTCGAAAAGAAACTTATTCATTAATGTGAGATTGTAAGTAGAGAAACGACATTAAATTGATGCTCTCAAAGTTCTTGGGGTCATGTTTCAGTACATTTTAATTATTAGTACATTTGTTTTACTTAATATTAATGCTTTAATCTCAAGCACTTTTTTTTCAATACTTAAGATACAAACTTAAGAAAAACAAATCCTTCGAACTGAATAACAATAAGTCTTCCCACTGTAAAGTTTTGATTCGTAATAGCTTGATAATAGTAATAATATTGAGAGAATGTACAAATGAAGTAAGAATTATTTTCACAATACTCCACGAAAATGCCTAACTTTCAAAGTTCCACAGTAAAATTCAACTCTTTTATCATCGCTTAGTAACAATAACAATAAAAATAATAATCGTTTGGAATAAAAAAAATATATTTATATACAGTGAACTCTCACTTATGCGCCGGCCAAGGGACCAACAGAAAAAAGGCTCATAAGTGAAAGAGACGTAAAAGTGAACGAGCCTATTTAAAGGACTAAAACACAACAGACGTTGCAATGAGAGAATGAATAAGAATGTTTCTATAGATAAGGGACATATTACTACGGTTTGACAATTACTGTAACGTAACTACAATGATAAAAAGAAAACAAAAATTGTAGCATACCTAATTACAAACTGTTCCCTTTAAAACTAACCATAATAGGCGTAATTATCCCTCTCCAAACTCTGGTTCATGCGGAAAAAATGCCTTCCGTGAGCAATAAAGGTGAAAGATTAAAGAAGAAAGTGAAGAAAAATGCTTATTTATTAAGAAAATAAATATATTTTTTTCTTATTTTACGGAATATTCGGCGCATAAGTGAAATATTTTTCTTTAAAGCGACACATAAACGAATGATACTATCTTTATTTTTTTATGGAATGCACTGAGACCATTCAAAATCGTCGTATAGGTGAAAAAGGAGCACAAATGAGGCGGTGTATAAGTGAGAGTTCACTGTATCTCAATAAATCATATACATTAAAAATAAAACTGTTTATATCTCTTTAGGTTAAAAAAAACTCTCTTAGACTTTACAGAGTAAGGAAAGCAATCTTCTATTCCCGTCAATGTTAAATCTATGGTGAAAATACGTTTCGGTTTTGCAAGAAAGAGAAATATAAAAAAATATAACTTGAAGCTGCATAGTTTGATGACATATTGTAATTATAATTTTAAAATTGTTGGCTAGAAAAAAAAAAAACATTTTTCAAAGTCATCTTGTTTCTCTTGTTTGCATTAATCATTCCCTCTCAGGTTACATAAAAACATGCAATACACCACCAGCTCGTTTATTCCATCCATGGACTGTAGTTTCGTGCTTTTTATGCACTCATCAGCATGGAATAGGAATTAAACGGGTGGAATAAACGAGCTTGTGGTGTGTTGCATGATTCTGCCTTCAGCCCTGGCTTAGAGGAGATTACGTACTCTGCCGTGCTAAGCGAGTGGTACAGTCGACGCTCGTTATAACGACCACTCGTTATTAAAACCATCCTAATATATCGACCGGTGAGAAAACTCCTAACTGTATCCCAATATACACTATCTTCTACCTCTGAAAGAGGCCACTAGTTATAAAGACTTTTCTGTAGGACGGAGACTGTCGTTATATCGAGCGTCGACTGTATCTGCAGACGATCTCAAACTGAGATATTGATGTTTAAAGTTTTGTGCCTCCATGTATTTGATTCAGGAGGCAATTTTTCAGGATTTTTTTAAAAATATCTCCCGTTCTCAAATGATCATAAAACATTGCATTTAGATAAAATAAGTTATAAAGAACCACTTGGTGACAATAACTCAATTTTGTTAAAAAGTGCAGATACGACTTTTGTGCTTAGCACGGCAGTACTGCTTTATACATAAAAATAGTTTTTTGCCCAAAACTAAATAAAAGCCCATGTACAATTTATATCGTGCCCCGGGGCTATAAGACCCTAGAAAAAAAAAAACAGCACAATTAGAAGCAGAAACTCCTCCACCGCAACAAAAGCCCGGGGAATACTTGCTTTATGTATTTACTTCTCCTTTCCCTGGCTATACGATGCTATCAGCATCAATCATTAATCGGACAGTTTCGGTGGCCCGGTCCACGAAGAAAGCAGAACATCCGGAGCGTACACGGGAGAGTGGTCAATAAATAAGAAAGAGAGAAGAGCCTTAAGAAAAAGGCTGCCTTTTATTGCTTCGGTAGTTGGGTCTTAGTTACGCGCTGCCCACAAACATACCGAATATGATGGGTGTCTTTAGCCTTGATTGATCTCGCCAATCAATTGGGGAAACAATAGTTTATCCACGGAATGTGGATTGCTGCGATACTCAGGGGACTATTCTGTTATCATCTATTCAACGTTTGTTCGATTTTTTTTTCGGAGAATTTTTTTTCTGGAGCTTTCTATTTATTTTTTTCTGCGGCAATGAGGATAAATGATTCCTTTTTTTTCCAAAATATCTTTTATATATATCCTTTAAAAATATAATATACAGACAATGCAAAATTCGGGAGATTCAGATATTCACCAAATGTACAGAGCAATCACAGTTTGTCAAGCTGCGTGAAATGCCTGTGCCAAACAATCAACAAAATGCCAACAAAGTGGGAAGATTTGCTTTGGAGAAATATTAAACTTCTTATATGACAAGACAGTAAAATATCCCATTTTCGTTTTGTAAAAGTATTCGAAGAGCAGAAAACTTTGGGCTAGTTACAAAATCGAGGTTTTAAGCGACAAATGCAATAACATCCTGCAACGTATTTTTCCGAAATGTGTAATTTCTATTTCACATTTAATTTTTAATATTCTGAGAGCTTTTTGATATTTACCCTACAAATTGTGGGCTATGTGGCACGTCTCTTAAACGGTGTTGCTGGTTAGAAGTTAAAAATTTACTAAAGAAATTAATGTTTACGCAAATAGCACACTTCGTTTTTTAAAGGTTGTAAAATGGTTATTAACGTTGTAACAACCGCTTAAAAAGTTTATAAAACATTTAAAGGTTATTTGTGCTACCTGGGTACTTAATAAGAATATAATGGTTTTGTGTACTGCTCTAATTGAGCTCAAGATACTGCATTTTGTCACAATTATAAAAACCCTTGTGAAAAGAAATTTTTCAAAAATACAAGTGCAACTAATGTATAAATAAAATTTTATACGGCTTCTTCAGTAATACCTTAAGTAGCTTCCTCAGTTGATTTGCCGTTATATATCAATAACCATATTAGTTATCTTGGAATATTAGATAGAAATGAATTAATTGCTTGCGTTCGCGTCAGTTAACCGGTAAAGAAATTATCTCCCAATGTAGTTTCTCGGCATTAGTACATTAACTGCAAAGAAAACAACTCTACAAGTAAGCCAAACGTAAACTGTTTAGAGAGGAACTTTGAAAATGCATTTAACTTTTTGCCTCTTCACTTTTTACAGTATGGTATAGTTATAGTTAGTCGTCCTTACATTTATAAAGAGCAGCATAAAAAAGTAAATTATTTAATTTTACTGAAAAAATTGCAGCCAACTAGTTAAGAAGGCTTTGTGAAATCTTTCCAAAATATTCCCTCCTTAGGAAGAATACTTTTTTACCTTCAACTATGTAAGGTTAGCTTCAGTCAAGTACAGCTTGTACACAAAAAATGTTTTTACTTGTTTTCTATTTTTTATTTTATTATCTTTACTATAATTCTTATTTATGTTTTATTTTATTTTTTAAGTTCAATCTCGTGTAAACTAAGTCTTGTGATTATTCCCTCAATAATTTCTATTTATTATGATTATATTCCACTAAAAACAGTATTTCTCCACCCAGCTGGCAGTTAATTTACTTTCAACAAATAAAGATTTTTTAATCCTAATCTTCTTCTTTTTTTTTTTTTTTTTTTTTTGTTCCTTAATTTCCGAGTAACACATTATTTCTCAGTGCACATCTCATACTAATTAGTACAAACTTTATCAACAAGCAGGTCTTTGTCACAACATAACAAATACAAATCCTATATCTTTCAGAACTAAGCGAGAATATTTCGACCTAGAGTGAAGAAATTCGTAGTTTTTTCACCGCTCCCGGCTATCGGAGAGGAATAGGCAGGAAAACGATTCGATTGTCGGTACAAGACTAGTGGGAAAATGGACAACGGCGCAGTTCTCAATGTACGATTCCGTTCGCCATTGACTTAATGCTCTCTTCGATGCTGCCTCGACAACAAAATGGCTCGCCTTTTGTGTTTCCCTTTCTTTTTTTTATTAGAAGCATTCCAGTTCTTTAAATACCATGTTTCCTTATCATAGTTAACAGTTCCTTCTCTCTATCCTCCCAAACAGGGAAAGAAACTGAAATCTAAAGAGTCTGAATGATGTTAATCGAATCGCTTTTTCTTTTATTTTGTATCAGAAGTGAATTATTTAAGACTGCAATTAATTTTGTAAAATGATAAAACATATTTTTTTTTCTTTATCCGTCAAATATTCATCCGTAGAACATTGCAAACCTCTTTATATTTAGTAATTCGTATCTTTTAATTTCTGTATTAAAATAAAATTTTCAGAAAAAATCTCACCACCCCACCCTTTATTTATGTAGTGCTCAGAAAATTTATAGACATTTTCTGCAATGTTTAGCAAGTTGCCATTCTCCATTTCGTTTTTATTTTTTTCCTCCCAGCACCTAGCCATGAGAGTGTTGCACTGAACTGTTTTTTTAAAGACAAATATACTAAACAATTTGAAGAGACGCAAAGTTGATCGACATTGCTAAAAACTACTCTAAATAACTGTACACCGATTCGATTATTTATTTTTTTCTAAACTTTCTTAAAAATTTCTTTATAAAGAAAAAACAGTTTAATAATGCACTGGTTGATATTCAGAGTCCAACATTTTTTGGTGGGTTGGATTCTACACTGCAAAAAATAAACTGTTGTTTTTACAGTATAATACAGGCAGCTGAGGTTCCAGTTTAAAACTGTGAAATGCACAGTAAAACACTAAAACTAACAGTTTTACAGTTTCTTAATGTAAAGTTAGCAATCTTACAGTTTATTGCCGTAAAATTTAGCTGTATTATATTGTAAAAACAACAGTATAATAATGGCAGCAGAGGTTCCAGTTTGAAACTGCAAAATGCACGCAATAAACTGTAAAATTAGCAATTTTACAGTTTATTACAGGAAAATTTCAATTTTTACAGTTAATTACTGTAAAATTAGCTGTAGCTTGGACATGTCCATGCAGTAACTTAGAGACTGGGGACTGCCAAAAGCGCGTCCCTGCGTTTTTCGCAGAGGGTGACGCTCCTAGAAGTTCGATTTTTGGCAGACTAGCCCCGCCTTTTCCTGTCACCTGGTCGCCCATAGATCAAGTCCGCCGGATCAATAGAGGCACGGGCGCAGGTAAGGCGCACGCTTTGCTGCCTCCCCTGGGTGCATAAAGGATATTGGCGTTCGCTGTCACTCTCCTCTTTCCAATTGTTGAAAGAAATTTACTTCAAATGAAGAATCGATCTTCAACATTAAAAGTAAAATGGAATTAGGTTTCTGCTTTCTGGAGTGCGAATTTCAGAGAGAACCTTGCCAGTAGTTTTCGACAAGGAACTTTTGCGATAACCGCATCAAAATCGTTATCTCTGTTATCATGTTAAGGCATTATCAGACATTTGGTCTACCCTCTTCCCCTTCTTTATTTCTGCATTGTAAAAAAGTAGTTTGCTATCGTCTTCTAAGAACGAAATGAACTTTTAGCTATTGAAAAAAAAAAACTTTTTGCCAGAAAAAGGACGCTGAACCAAGTTTACTTTGCAGTTGCACTGTCTTGTAGAAAATAAGTAATGCAGTTTTAGAGCATTTATATGTCAATGTTTTGCTGTCAATGAAATTTGATTCATCACGCTAGGCATTTACATATAAAAAATATTAATCTATCTGTGATAATTTTAATATTTATGTTGCATAAATTATACGTTTTATTTTTCCGAATGGAATGAATACGAATTCGCAGTTTGGCATCACTTGATGAAAAGATACATATTTTTTTTGTGCCCGTAGTACCTTAAAAAAATTCTTCATGAATTCGTCTTTTGTTTTACGAATTTTAAGGAAAGACGTTTTGTTTTAAATTGAATATTTTATTACTTCACTAGGGGTTTTTTTTGCAAGGGCAAAACAAAGATGAACTCCTAGAGCCCTTGTTTTTTAAAGCCTTATTGCTTATTCAAACTAAAAACACCCGCAGAAGAAATACTCTGGTTTCACCCTTATTTTTAGATGCGTAGTGATCTGAAACTCTGGAGGCAGTTTTGTAACTCTCATGCATAGTTATGCTTGACAAGCAAGATCCTAGAATTGTTTAATGTAATTAACTTATTCTTATCAAAGAACTTCAAATTTCAGTCTAGAAACTTTTTTTAATTTAAACTACGTTCAATCAAACTGAAAATCTGTGCTTACTTTCATTCATTAGAATGTAATGCATTGCACTTTATTGAAGTTCCTTCCTTTTTTTTCTCAAAGTCGTCTGAAAAGGGTAGCTTTCCAATACAAAATACAAAAGCTCTTTCCTACCTAAAATTAATTTTTTAATTAAAAGAATTAATATAAAAGTGATTATATTGTTTCTGACTTTAGTAATCCGTAATTATTAAATTCTCTCCCACCCTTCTCTCTTTTGCAATTAAAAGAGAAATTTGCAGAGATTTTTCGTCGCCCTTCTTAGAACCAAAAGGTCATTAGAGAAACGCTTCTAATTAATTTAGGGGCAGACTTCCGCAAGCTGTTCCTTTCGGAAAAGGGTTATGGGGTGAAAGTCGTCGGGATTAACTGTGGTGTGATCCCTTGTGACTTAGGGAGGGGACGACAATTTGATGGACACCACAGATGTCATGATCAGCTTGAGCTTCTCCCCTCCCTGGAGGAAATCGATACAGATCATAGCCGCCACTAGGACAATTTTGAAACAAGGCAAAATGTCAGTACACAGTGAAAGGTGTTTCAGAAAACTATTTTTTTTTTTTTTTTTGCAAAAGATTAAATGACAGTTTTCTTAAAAAATTGAGATTCCTATAAGACCGACGTATCATAATAATAGCTATGCACTGCAAAAAATAAGCTGTTGTTTTTACAGTATAATATTGGCAGCAGAGGTTCCAGTTTAAACCTATAAAAGCACACTAATTAACAGTAAAACAAGCTATTTTACACTTTATCACTGTAAAACTAGAAATTTTACTGTTTTTTACTGTAAAATCAGCAATATTACTATAAAATTAGCTGTATTATACTGTAAAAACAACAGTATAACACTGACAGCAGAGGTTACAGTTTAAAACTGTAAAATGCACAGTAATAAACTGTGAAACTAGCAATTTAACAGTTTATTACTGTAAATTAGCAATTTCACAGTCTACAATGCAAAATTAGCACTTTTACAATTTATTACTGTAAAATTACTGTAAAGTCAGCTGCATTATACTGTAAAAACATTTATTTTTACAGTGTAATAATAATATAAAAATAAGATAAACCACATTACTATTTTTATTTTTTATTGCCTTGGAATTTACTGACTTCAGAAAAAAAAAATTTATTAATTCGTACTTTACATGTGGTTTTGTATTTTCTTGTACGAAGAGTAGAGGAAATGATCCTGAAATAGTTGTTTTTGTTGACTTTTTTAGAAAATATTTTGGTATTTTCATAGTTTTTCAAAAGAAAAACTGAAAGTAGGATTATAAATACTTTTTTTTTTTTTTTGAACTTGCTACAAACTTTTTCCTTTCAGTAATTGTTTTTTCTGGTTCCTAGTTTCAACTAAAAACATACGAGCGCATGAAAATAGTTTTGTGTGAAGTTGCCAATCGAGCTGAAAGCTCAATAACGCTGCAATATGTAATAAATATAAATACCTTTCTGGTAAGAAACTGCTGAAAATACGAAAGTTTTAGCTATACATGAATAAAATTAACCACACGCCTTCTTCATTTTACCACAAAGCTTTTTCACCCGAAATAGCTATCATTGATTAATAACCATATTAGTTATCTTTAAAAATGACATTTTATAGCCTATACGCTATTGAATAAAGAAGAAAGCTCCCAATGCAGTTTCCCGGCAATGGTACTCTAGTTGCAAAGAAAACAACTCTACAAGTTAGCAAAGCGTAAGCAAGTTCTGAGAACGAATTTGAAAATTTATTAGCTTGTATTTCAAACTTTTGAAATTGTCGTAAAGTATACAGCATTCTATTATTTCGATCACTTTTATTTTTGAATAATACTCACATTTGACTGTTTTTTGGCTCATTGCTCAAAATGTGAAATATTCTATCCCCAATCTAGTGGGGGGGTATCTTAGGTTTCTTTCTCCGTTAAATTTGTCGTTATTGTTACGGTTTTTTAATAATGCTCTTAACTACTAAAACATTCTCAATAGTATATAATATCTGATAGTTAAATACCATAAACAAGGGACATTTGTATCAGCTATCATCAGCATTTAACGCTACCCACTGTAAAGCTTAGTAATGCATTAAAACAGCTATACACTCTTAATTATCTCGTTATTTAAAATGTGTAACTTATGTATTCATATGCTGTCAATTTATTCAATAAGTTTTGGTAAATGGGAGCCTATTTCACCTTTTATTAGCCTACTTTCCCGTTAAAAACAAAAGAAAGACGAAAAAAGTATTAAAAGTAGCTTAATGCATCTAAAAAATATCGCCAAGTCCAAAAAATATCGCCAAGTAAAAAAAATATCGCCAAGTCCAAAAAATATCGCCAAGTAAAAAAATATATCGCCAAGTCCAAAAAATATCGCCAAGTTAAAAAAATAAAAAAGTAAAATGAATATCGAAAAATTAAAAATTTGAAAGTAGGGTATTGAGATGGGGAATTTGTGTGTCTGTCTGTCGGTCGATCTGTCGGTCTGTCTGTCCCCCCCTAATAACTTTTGAACGAACATTCCGATTTGGACATTTTTTTTTTTTGTTGGAAAGATCTCGGCGAGTACAGCTCATTCCCGTATTTGATTTTTCGATTTGAACAATTTTTGATTCAACTTTGAACCGTTCAAACAACCTGTCCCGCGATGCTAACTTTTGAGTGAACAGTCCGATTTGAACAAACTTTTTTTTGTTCGAAAGGTCTTATCAAGGATACTTCATTCCCGTATTTACATTTCCGATTTGAACAATTTTTTGTTCAACATTGAACCGCTCAAGCAAGCTGTCACCCCTAATAACTTTTGAGTGAACAGTCCGATTTAAATAAACTGTTTTTTTTGTTCGAAGGATCTCAGCAAGGATACTTCATTACCGTATTTAAATTTTCAATTTGAACATTTTTTCGTTCAACATTGAACCGTTCAAGCAACCTTTCCGCACCTAATAACTTCTGAGTGAACCATCTGAATGGAATAAACTTTTTTTGTTGTTGGAAAGATCTCGGAGAGTACAGCTCATTCCCATATTTGATTTTTCGATTTGAACAATTTTTAGTTCAACTTTGAACCGTTCAAACAACCTGTCCCACGATGCTTTGAGAAAAAAAATTTAACATTAGCACCTACGGGGAATTTAAGTTGAATGTTGATCCTGAACTTAAAGTCGGATTTCCTTCAAACTAACTTTGTAAGAAAATGGTTTTGATAAATAATGTTTGCAAAGTACTTTTCTGAGTAATCTTCTGTGAGGACTCTGATTCCGACTCCGACTCCGCAAACATGGCGGAAATGCAGGCTCAGAAAAAAATGACTGACTGTGCAGACGATTTTTTGTTTATTTATTCATTTGTTTTATTTTATTTATTTATTATTATTATTATTTTTGGCAGACGATTTTTTTTTGTAATAAAAATGTTTCATTCACAAGGGTGTTTTATTCTTTGTTTGTATTTAACAACTGGCAACGGATTAAAAGTGAAATTCGAGACATTTTATCAACGGACGAGTTTTTTTTTTCTTTTTTTTTTTTTTCCTTTCTTTGATAAAATGTGTTTTGATGTACTTTGTACTTTTAATTTTTTTTTTTTTTTTGAAAACAATTGAGGAATTTTTCTACGGAAGAACTGTAACAGTTACATTCTTTAAAAGGTGCGACAAAACTTTATTTATTCATTTATTTACTTTTTATGTGTCTATTTCATCTGATGAGAGGGGTATATTTTGCTTTTAGAAATCAGCTTTAAGTGCTAAAAAGGTATGTTTGACACAATTTTTAGTCTCAGATAATTAAGAGAACAATGATCAGATGCTAGAATGCCGATGACCATGTACGGGAAAGTAGGCTGGTTTAGTTCTTGACAGAACTTCTTGTTTAAACTGCGTAGAGAAACTCAAAGAAAAATTCAAAGTGTAGCATAAACCAAAATCTGCTGGCTTCAATTCCAGAATAGGGTACCAGGGAGATTTAGCAAAATTTTGGCTTCATATTTGACATCAACAACACTCAAATTAAACTAATTAATTGATATTTTTATTTTATTAGCAAATAAGCTTGGCATTTTCGCTTCGGAAAGTGACCAAACACAAGATAGAGTAAAATATTTCTCTCGCATTTTGATAATAACCAACCATTTAATGTAGTTAAAATTTAATATATACGTCCAACTTCGGACCTATGACTTTGTAACAAAACATTGCAAGATAATTTTAATAATTATTTTTTTTTTCATGATCATAAATATATTTTAATAATATGTAGCGATGCAAGACCCTCGTATCGATTTGTCTACCTTTTACTTCCATTTTGTCACGGAGTAGAAAATGCTAAATACTTTTCTAATTCTTTAAAATGCACTTGGAGGTTTAAATATATATCAATACGTAGCCTCCTCTGTTTTACACCTATATCGAAATAAGAAAGAGGAAAGCTTTTTTTCCCTAAAGCAAGAAAAGAAAACTCTCAGGACAAATTTCAGATGGGCATATTAGCTCCAAATAAGGCTCTCATCTCAGTAAGATCTCTTAAACTAAAAAATTACGTGCAGAGTTAAGACGCTGCTAAAAGTAAGACGCTTCCCCGATATTAATTTAATTCTGCCTCCTCGCTAGCCGTTGTATCATCCTCTCTAATCCTCGCCATTTCGCTCTTTTTTTCTCTCTCTCTCCCTCTCTCCGTCGCCAAAGATGCTCGGTCCTCCGTTCCTCGATATTTTCCGTGCTCTGATAGAGTGCGGAGTTCTCACTTTCCTTAATGTCTCGGGCTACTTAGCCCTAATGAAAGTTTAATGGAAAGAGTCGAAACACTCTCGCTTTTCTGTGCAGCAGATGCTGTTAATGCACCCCCTTACGTATTCATATCTGGGCCCGACAATGCTCGGGGTAGTGAACCAAGTCGGTGCGATGCATTCTCCTCCGTTGGGTGTCTGTTGTGTTGCGTCGACAATCCTTTGTATTACAAGAAAATTACGGCTGCACTGCAAAAGAATGAACTGTTATTTTTACAGGTATAATACTAGCAGCCAATGTTCCAATTTAAAACTGTAAAATGCACAGTAATAAACTGTAAAACTAGCAATTTTACAGTTTCTTACTGTAAAGTTAGGAATTTTGCAGTTTATTGCTGTAAAATTTAGCTCCATTATACTGTAAAAACAACAGTATAATACTGGCAACAGAGGTTCCTTTTTAAACCTGTAAAATGCACGGTAATAAACTAAAATTAGCAGTTTTACAATTTATCACTGTAAAAGTAACAATTTTACAGTTTAGTACCGTAAAATTAGAAATTTTACAGCCTATTACTGTAAAATTAGCAATTTTTACAGTTATTACTATAAAATTAGCTGTATTGTACTGTAAAAACAACATTCATTTTTTACAGTCCATAGAATTATGCTGGAGAAAGAACCTTGATTATGTATATTTAATCAAATGTCATTATACTTTTAGCTTGGTGTTAACAATTTTTACGTAGTTTCACTTTTAAAATAGGAAAAAAAAACTCCAGGGTCTATGTACGAAAATGGAAGAGTATACTTCACGAAAATCTTTCTAATAAATTTTGGACATTAGTTTTATCAATATTTACAAGAAATGCTGATTGGTAAGGACCACCGTGAAATGATGTCTGTCCAAAGGAGAAGCAGTGTTCAATTCTGTAATATCCATGGCTCCCCCTCCCCCTGCTTGAAAACCTCTGAAAAACTGGACAGATATATTTTCTTAAGTAATATTACAAGCTGTAAAGAAGCTCGGTTACCAAAAAAATAATCAAATCTCAGTTTCCTAGAGATTTTCTAGTATTTTACTGCTTTACAGTGTATACGAGAATAACAAACTTTCAATGAATAGTAGCAAAAAACTTGAAAGAATATCAAAATAAAGTAAACTATTCTAGTGCAATGGCGAAGCGAGAGAAGGGGGCGGAGATAAAAAAATCCCCAGAGACATCGGTTGCAAAAACATGTTTTTACACATGCAAGGGGTGTTTTGATCCGAAGAAAAAACAATTTCAAAAAGTAGTTCTGGTTGGAATAGTCTTCTAGTGTTCAGTAATTTCGATGTAAATATTTCATTTAATTACGATTTACTAATTAATTATCTATATAACAGAGTAAAAATAACTGTTGGGAAGAGTGAAACTCCTTTATTCTCCGGGTTTTTGACACGATTTAAAAGCTTCGCACTAATTTTCGAAAATTTATGCAAAATGAGAATATTTATAAAAAAACGATTGGTTTTTTTTTTTTTCGTTTTTTATCTACACACAATCCAAAAACACTAAACTATCTCTAATTCTGGAAACTTTTAGCAATGAGATACTTTTCCATGGTATCAACTGAATACGGAAATCAATTTGGTAAGCTTTCAAGGATCATAGTTTCCTTGCGATTTCAAAAGTTGCAACATTTGCCCACAGTTCTTGATTTGAAGACAATGGTCGATGTAATACCTGCGTAAATAATGGTTTATGAGATTGCGATTTCCTGAGAGAATTTGTGTTTTAACAGAAATTCTAATTGTCTGTAGAGCAAGCGAGAGAATTGGGAGCATTAAGAAGCAGGAAACGAAACTCAAAAAATTATTTTCCACTTTAAATTCCGTTAACAATACTTGCTAAATTGCAACTTTCTGAGCAACAAGCTTTACCAGAGATTCATGCAAACGGCAATCTACCTCAGCAGCCATACTAAACGAGCAACTTGCGAAACAAAGTCTGTATTGGGAAAAATTGACTTTACATCAAATTTCGACTAAACTGGGGAAATATTCATGAGA
This sequence comes from Uloborus plumipes, assembly GCA_038373865.1. Lineage (NCBI taxonomy): Eukaryota > Metazoa > Arthropoda > Arachnida > Araneae > Uloboridae > Uloborus > Uloborus plumipes. The sequence goes on from JAXGGA010001089.1 coordinate 93,136, forward strand.
AATAAAGCCATGGAGCTTCTTGGGGACAGCTATCGTTTGGAGTCCCCGGCTCCGATTGGTCGTTACCGTTTCCGCCATCGTCTGCCAAACGATCTCATTAAGAACCGGAAACCGAAACTCAAACGTCCGTAATCGAGAGCATTACGGGAGATGGGGGAATTTTGGAAAAACGACTTTTTCCAACATTGCCAGCAAACGATGAAATTCAAACCGGGATTGGAACTTGCCTCAAGAACCAATCGTTACAAACATTCGCTCTCCCCTGGCGTCTGCTTTTTTTTTCCCTCTTACTTTTCCTCTCGATACATTTTTATCTTTTTTGTATTGATTGCTAATGTAACGGTTATATTTTGTAAATATTTTTATTTATCGTTATGCACATGATATACTCCTTAAAACTTGTCGAAAGTAGAATATGGTTGTTACAAGAGAACCTTTCTCAAACATTTTGATTTAATGCTACCGTAAAATACAGAAGCAAACATTACGTTATGAAAATAATTTTTTTCCTCGAAATGTTATTATCTTAAGTAAGATCTGAAAATAAAAAGAAATATTGATTTATATGATTGAATATAAATTTTAATTGCAACTATTAACTAGTTATTGTGCAGTCTCTTGCGTTAAAAAAAATTTTTTTTTTTTTCAATTTCGTTATTTTTTTATTTAAAAATTTTATTATCATGAACGTTTTTCTGTTGCAATCAAGCGAATAAAAAATGTTCTTATGCCATGAACACTTTACAGCATTGGTAATTATTTTTGCTGTGGTGTTAAATAAAAGACTAAGATTTAATTTTTACTAAAGCTTTTAGGAGTAATCCCCCCCCCCCCATTTCAAACGATTACCAAATCATATTCTGACCATTTATGGTGTATCATCATCAAGCATTATTGACCCATTACTAGAAGAAACCATTTGGTTATTAATTTCCTATCTTAAGACGCGCTAAATTTGGTTTCAAAACAACAGTAACAAAATTCGTCGTAATTATGTATGCAAAGACTATTTTTAAGAATTTTTGTTGCCACGTGGATACGTCCAGAATAAGTTTTACAGCTTTTTACGTTTCATTAATATTATTTCCTTCTGCTTTTTCATTTCTGCCGAATTTCAACTAGTATTTTCTTTATCATCACATCATTTCTCAGTGAAAGTACTAAAAAACAGAAAATCTCTGCTCCCATTTCTCCAACAGCCATTAAACTGTTACTGAACCTATTCGAGCTAAATAGTAGGCAACAATTTCGGGGGAAAGATATTCATTCCATGGTAAATTGGCAGGAAAAGTATAAACTTTGGCGATTAAAATATCCCCCACTCGACAAAAACCATTCCAAATCTTTCCGTGTTAAAGACTCTAGCGGAATGATTTTTTTCAGGGGCGAAAAAAAAAAGGCTGCAAAGATCCCAAGGATTAGATTCCGAAATGTTATCGAAGTAATTAAACGTAGGCGGCTGCTCGTTCGAAAAAGTGGCTGCGAAACACGCCATTACGGATTCCGGCTCTAGCGGATTTAATCTCTGTATTTATGCGTCACTCCGATCCAATAAGCCCCCCTCCCCGCTCGCATTGTTCGCGAAATGGTAATGAGGGTAGATTCTGAAAATTGGAAGTTCCGAAGGTCATTTTTCATCCTTACGTTCCTTTGCGGAGGAAGGATGGCTGTTCTTTAGCCCCAAGATTTTCATTTGGCCGGTCCAGTTAATGGGGAGACTGCTATGAAGGCCTGGTCTCTGAAAGGCGTTTTACCTCTAAACTAGAGCAGATTGCAACGTGCAAGATTTAATTTGTTCAAACTACTGCACTGTAAATAATAAATGTTGTTTTTACAGTATAATACAGCTAATTTTATAATAACAAACTGTAAAAGTTGCCAATTTTACAGTAATAAACTCTCACATTGCTAATTTTACAGTACTAAACTTCAAGATTGCTAATTTTACAATTTATTACTGTGTATTTTACAGTTTTAAATTGAAACCTCTGCTTCCAATACTATACTGTTAATTTTACAGTATAATAAAGCTAAATTTTACGGCAATAAACTGCAAAATTTCTAACTTTACAGTAAGGTACTGTAAAATTGCTAGTTTTACAGTTTATTACTGTGCATTTTACAGTTTTAAATTGGAACCTCGGCTGCCAGTATTACACTGTAAAAACAACAGTTCATTTTTTGCAGTGTGTTATGGGTTGAGAAACACAGAATATAAATAAGACTTTGAAACAATGTATATACATGGCAGTGTTCAAAAATATGAAATTTTGGATTTTGAGAAATGGATATAACTGGTTTTTATTCTAAAAAACTCAAAAAATTAATGACAGTATGATTCATGTAGAAACTTATTTAAATGATCTCTGCAACAGCAAATCTTTAAAATTGAAGGTAAGAATAATTAAAGGTTTTCCTAGTACCAGGATTCATAAATATCGTGATAGTTTCAAAAATATCCAATATTTTGATATATATTCGACAGTTTCAATCAACGCAAACTACAGTCTTTAGATAGTAAATGCATCGTCAAATCACTGTTGTATATTTTTTATATCATAATTATAATACATAGACCTCTAATTACAATTAAATATTTAAATAGGCAGTTTTAATCTGTATTAAAACTGCTACCTTGCTAATAATTTTACGAGTATTAAATAAAAAAGGAATATTATACTATTATATTAATTAATAATCCAATGATATATATTACAAATATTGTATCACTTTGTGGTTATTTTAATAACAAATGAACACTAATACTGTAATTTTTCCTTTTTATATAGAAAATATCGTGGTTTACAAATAAATATCGAAAATATCAGGTTTTCTAAATAAATATCTTATATATATCGTGATATATGTCATGATATACATCGATTGATGTATTGGCAAACCCTGATACTTGGTAAAATTTTCTTGGTATGGAATAACTCATTGTATGGTGAAAGTTTATGCCAGCATTGAAAAAATAACTATTGATTAATAACCCTATTAGTATTACGTTATCGTATGTAGAAATGAAATAATCTTCCAATACACTTTCTCGGCAATGGTACTATTCCTGCAAAGAAAACAACTCTACAAGCTGATCGCAAGCTGTTTAGAGAGCAAATTTGAAAATTAATCGAACTTCTAACTTATGAATGCATCATATCCTCGGCATCATGCTAAAATAACGAATGTGAAAAATCGTTTTTTTTTTTTTTTTTTTTTTTTTTTTTTTCAAGTTCGTTTTTCAATACAATTTTACAAATAATTAAAATTAAAATGATACGACGTTTGCACTTAAAAATATCTATAAAAAAATTTAAATAACCAAACACGTCAGGTGGGAAAAAATTGTATTCAGTGTTTTGACTCTCCTGTAAAGTGCCAATTTTCACATTCGTAATTTTAGCATGGTGCTGACGATATAACCTCCAGGACTGTTCCTAATTCTGTGTGGAGTCGTTTATAAAATTAACTGTAGTGTAATTTTTGCAAAGATTTTTATTTGTAAAACTGTCGGCAAGGTTGATTTCAATGCTTTATAATGACATGCAGGTCATAATTTTTCATTGGAATATATCAGGAGAAGTAGTACAATTTCTTAAACGTTTAATTGATGTGCAATTTGAAGGAGTTTTTTTTTTTTTTTTTTTGTATTTAATTTGAGTTCAATAATTTCAAATCACATGACTCTGGTATATACACATATGGATTTATGCTTTTATCTGATAATCAATATTTAAATACCAACAAATTTACATTTTGGTTGTAAAGTTCGAACACACAAAAATAGAGTTCTAACTCAGATGGTGCTGCTATGATAACCATAGAAAATATACCAACAAGCATCGATGAAATAAACGAAAACAAAGGAAGCCATACAAGGCCAGACTCGTAGGCTTTACAAATGTTTGATAGGTTTCCCTGAAGCAGAAAAAGAAATTCAAACTTTCTGTGAGGGAAAAACATACATTAGTGATTTGGAGTAGCGTTCATCGCCTAGAATTTCCCATATACTCAGGGTTCTGCCAGAAATCAAGAGCCTTCACTGTATTAACTCTTCTTTGAAAGTAAAAAAAAAATAAAATCATTGATAACTTAACTTGGGAATAAGATTGGGGTGTGTCTTACTTTTAGCGCTATATGCTGTTTCAAGCAAATGTTAAGACGTTTCGACGTTCATTTAGTCACATTTAAGTGTTAAGCGGTTTTCTAATGGGAGATATTGCAAGAACAAACATTACTCTAAAAGATTTTTGAAAAATCATTGAAAGTGCTGCGGAGATAAAACCATGCACCTTTTCTCTTATTGCATATGCTAGAGACTATTGTACACCGAGTATGTACAATAAAAGAAAAATGTTAAATAGCAAAAAAAAAAATGTCTATTTTGATGTTAAAAACCACATTGATATACAATTCAGCTATCGTTCTCGATTTTAAACACAATAACAACCAAATTAAAGCTATATTTGCTAAAATTTTCTACAGGGCCAGTAAGTTGTAGAGTGTCTGAGGCTATGGAGATGGAGGGGGGGGGGGGCTTAAGCTTGGCCTCATGGGCGTAGTGGTAAACTAGGCTTACTTCAACATCAATGTTTTCATAAATAGTGGATATGCAACTTTGTTTTAAGTAGAGATGCACCGATTAATCGGCAGTACCGATTAATTGGCCATAATCGGCCACTTTGCCGATTATTAATAATCGGCAAAATCGGGCCGATTAATCGGCGGAAAAAGTATTTTTTAAATATTATTTTTAAAGTAAACCATTACTAAGAAATTATGATGAATAATTTTATTAACAGTAATAATAATCCTCACCGTTGATGTAAAGTTTTTAATACAGTAATTCTCCTATTTTCAATAAAAATACACATAGTTAATGTAGCAACATTTTTCATGCGTCGATTCTTTTCTCCTTGCTTTTAGATAATCTTCAATTTTCACAAAGAATAAAAGTCTTGAATTACATAGCTATTAATAATTGAAAAATTGAAACTGAAAGAACTTCAAAATTGGATTGTTCACAGCACAGACTCCCCTCCTTTTTTTTTTTTTTTGAATTTTTATGTCTAGTTTACATAATTAGCAATGTGTTAATGTAATATTATTGACAATAATATGAAAATTAGTTCAGAGAAATTTGATAAAATTTTGTATTATTTTAGGAAAATTAGGAAAATGGAAGAAAAAATTAGGAACTATTTCAAAAGTTAAAATTGTAAAAAAAACGAAGAAAAAACTGTAACGGTGAAATTGCTAGTACTGAAAACAACCATTTTAATCATTAATCGGCTTGACCGATTAATCGGCAGATTATCAACAGCCTATTAATCGGTAATCGGTAATCGGCCAATTTGCTTATCGGTGCATCCCTAGTTTTAAGTATCAAAATAAGAATTTATCATTTAAAAATTAACTTCCTAAATTTTTCCCTTTCTGTGGAAATAATCATGTACTCTCTCGAACACACAAAAAATAAAAGGATGATAATAATATTTTGGCGAAAAGAAATAGACGGTTAGCGATAAAAACATGAAATGAAGGACATGATCCATTCTGGCAACCCTTCATCCGAGGGATGATTTTGTGTGAAAAATTCGGACCCCTCTCGTGTCCCTAGAATCCTTTACCTGGGTTCTTGGTCACATTGATTTTGCAATTTGTGTTTCCTTGCCTGGAAAAAAAGACCAGAAAAGGGGGAAAAGATTGGAATGCATCAAAATCTTTGATTCGGGTTCAACTCACAGCAACACATTTCGAGAGAATCAAACTATTGGGGAGGGGGGGGGGCGCTTTTCAGGGAAAAAACTGGGGCATTGGATCCGCAAGATTTACCCTAGTGAAAATAAAAATGATAAAATAGCGTGGAAGAAAGAAAAGATGGCGGTGAAAAATGGAGTCGATTTTAAAAAGAATCGTAAGAGTATCGGAAAAATATGGAAAGTATATATTGCGATTTTTTTCTGCTTTGACGCATCGGTAATAAGACGCTTGGTTATTGATTTTTGTAACTAGGAAATGATCCCGCTGCAGAATGGAAAACCATTTGGTTTTCTTTTTGTTCAAGTTTATTTTGAAATAAGTAAAACCTAGAATTGTAGGAAGAGATTAAATCTAAACTGCGCAATGAAAATTGTATTTGAAATTTCATGAAGATGATTACAAAAACATGAAAGATTCATCGAAAGTTTCTGTTTCGTTGAAAAACAAGGATTGCATTTATTTATTTATTTTTTTTTTTCATTTGCGTATGATGCATTTTGATCTAAAACTGTTCCATATCTTCTGCAGAAGACGCGCTATAGCGCTTCTTTTCAAAACAATTGTCGTTTTCAGAAAGAAAAGTAAACCTTCAATTTTACCAGTCATAGAAATAAATATTCTTTCAGAAGAAATTTCCATCGAAGAAAATGAAATAAAATCCGCATGGTATCATCGTTGTCTAATTTGTCAGAATGATAAAACTTTTCAACTGAAGATTATCTTTTGAAGAGACGAACAGATATGCATGTTTTCTGACTGCACCATGCTCAAAAAAAAAAAAAAAAAAAAAAAAAAAAAGCTTTTTTTATTGCTATTAACAAGTAAATATAATTATTCTGTTATCACTATATCCTATAACTGTTCGATAAAAGAAAATATTTCTGAATTTAGAATATTTAATATTTTAAGTCCAGGAAAATGTATGCGAAGGAGTGCCAAAACAATTCGGGGCATCAAAACATTCTAAGTAACTCCTTAGTGCATTAAAAAAAAATCAGAGCACAAATTTGTAATGAGAATTACACTTTCTGTCTTTAGTTTTATCACATAACTTCCTTTTTCAGTATTTAATTAGTTGTTGCCTGAAACTTCGAAGCGGGTACATTGAATTGTAATTAAACATTTATGCTTTTATAAGAAAAAAATTAATTTTTGCTATAACTAAAGTGATTTCAAACACGCTACCATGAGTTGCAATAATTTTCAAGTAAATGGAAACAGAAGCTTTAAATTTCAAACATTAAGGGGGAACAAATCTGTTTAAGGATTATTTTAGTCTAGTTCTGTCCGTCTTAATGAAGCTGTACTCAAAGTTTACCTCAATCATTTCAGTGCATAAGCAATTTACAATTACTGTAAAAATGAACGCACAAATTTCTGTTGATTTTTAAGAGCATTCTATAGTTGGGAAAATATGCTATCATAATCAGGCATATAAAATACTATATGTAAAAATCATAACAAAAATAATCTTATGGACTCAAAGATTCAACATTCTATTCAGGTGTTCAGTTGCATTTTTACTCATTTAAAAAGAATTGATCCCTTGGAAAACGGCTAATATTGTTTTAACAAATACACTTCATTATAATTTATGCTTTAATTTATTTCCTCTGCTAACCAAAAACCTGAAAAATTACCTTGTTAAATATACGTTACATTGAAATTTCCCTTTGATGCATTCGTTTGATGAAGGAAATTAACATGGTTTTCCCCAACCTACTGAATGTTACAAACTTATTATGCTTTGAAAAATTTATATTTAAGGGCAAAAGTTTTTCCAATGGAAAAGCAGAAAAAAATTTAGAAATAATTTCTTGAAATACCACAAGAAAATATTAGAAATTTCGTTTGAACATTAAGAAAATTCTAGTAAAACATTTCTAAACATCTCTTCTGAAACTGCCCACGGAAGTAATCTAAGAACTCTACTTCAGAATCTGGGCTACAATCTAAATTGAACTGAAATATTTTTGTGGCCACAGCAGGATTTAGATGAATTTTTGTATCAATTTTTAATATTTTCTTGGTATATCCCAAGTACGCTATGTCCATGTTCCAGTCTTGTCTAAGGAAATTGGATTCCATCCGGGAGAAAAATGGCAGTCTAATTGAATTTCTTCAAGAGCAATATCGCTTTTATTTTTAGACGTAGTCCTTCCTCCAGAACCTGTAAATACTCTTCAGCGTTAGGGAGAGACAAGATTTACGGAACCTACGCGAAAGTAAATATAGTAGCAGGCGGGAAGTGTGTTTCCATCGATCTGGCGAGAGTTTGCCAATTACCGAAGGCGAACGTGGACACAGGGGCTTCAAATTATGAAAAATGGGCCTTCTCCATCCCATAGCGACACTTTCATTGCCACCTGGGGAAGGGAGACTTTCGGAGATGTTTCACAGGCTTAGATGTCGTTGCTGTAGAAACCGAACGGTTAGGGGGATGGTTCTGAGTTATAGGAAAAGCATGTTCTTCTGAAGTTCAATACGAAGGAAATAAACTAACATGCACAGAAAAAAAACCATCTTTAAAGCATTGTCAAACTCCAGAAACTTCATCCAAACTTTTCTCTCTGTCACGAAACAGCTAGATAAGTGTAATATCAAAGTTTCATAGCGAAACAAAACCGTAGTTATTTAATTTGCTTATAAGTTTGCTGAATTTTAGAAAATTGAAAATGAAATGCTCTTAATCAGCCTTCTTTTTTGGATAAGTACTCTTTCCACGAAGGTTAAATGAAATCGTTTATTGTCTGGTCGCATTTTGATGGCAATTTTACCAGCAACCTTTTTTTAGTTTGTTCATTTAAGGATTTACATTTAAAGCATCTGAAAGCAAAGGGGCGAAAGTGCCAAAATTAAAAAATTCAATAGCTAATACTAGACTAGACTAGATGACTAGTGGTGGAAAACCAGGGTTGGCAAAAACCCGGGTTTTTCTACAAAAACCCAACCCACCCGGGTTTTTGTGGGTTTTTCTGGGTATTTGTGGGTTTTTCTGGGTATTTGCGGGTTTTTCTGGGTTTTTGTATGTTAAATTTTATCTCTTATGCGGGTATTGATATATAATGTATGCATTCATTCATATAAAAATATATTCATTAAGTTAAAGTTCTGAATCGCATTTAATCAATTTTAATGGATTAATAATTAATATTATTAACAATATCAATTAATAATATCATCAACCGAATTGTAATATTTAATGTGTATATTTAAGAAGCTTTGGACAATGGTTTCAGCTATAAACTTTTATCACTTGTTTTTTGCAAAATAGAAGAACTGTTGCAAATGGGCTTTCCTACAAATACAGGAATATTTAGGGTGTGAAAGTTTCAAAAACTTAATGAGAAAAGATGATTATTTCTATTAATAAACAAGTGCAAATAGTTTTAATTTTTTAATAGTATCAATTTAAGTAGCCTGCGTCACGTCTAGTCATGTCATTTGCATGTTTCTTATAAGGCATATCTCAATGATAGGTGTGTGCCTGAGATAAGAGAAGTGTCTAACTCCCCCCTCCTATTTTCAAAACCAAAACTGATTAATTTCAGATGGGGGAGGGGGGGACTCTTGATCGATTTTTTTTTTTTTTTTGAAATAATCTTTAGAAAAAACTAGGTTAACATTAGAGCTTTGCAAGAATTATAAATTTATTAATAAATGCTTGTCATAATATTTTAGTAGTAATAAATTGCATGGGGACGCATTTTCTTTGTTTTTTTTTTAATCAAAGTCAGTGGTATGGTACATCTATAACATAGCACTTGAAAATCATCTAAATGCAATAGGGTTAGAAGAAATGAAGAGCAAAACTTAATTTTTCTTGCTCCAGAATAAAAGCAAAATTTGCAGCAGCAACTATTCCATACAAAAATTTCAATTTCGAGACCTACAAATCAAAATTAATTTATTCAATTTTGTGTTGAATCAAAATTATCATAAAACATTAACTAGGCATTTTTTTCCTTCTATAAGAAGTTTATCAATGATTCATTTCCAATTTATTTTTAAAATTTGAAATTTGGTGTGAAAAAATAAATAAATAATAATAAGTATTTTGCAACAAAAAGTAGTATCATAGCTAGAAAAATTTTCTGGACAATGACTTGAAAATTGAAGAAATAATAATTATTTTATAAAATAAAATAATTACTCTAAGAAAAATTATCTCAAATGAACCTGATTTCTTACTTATTTTTTATGTATAATTTAGATGAGATATTATTATTGTTGATAACTTAGAAATTAACAAAAACCCACTTTTGACAAAAACTCGGGTGGGTTTTTGTTGGTGGACCCGCCCAGAAAAACCCGGGTGGGTTTTTCTGGGCTGGGCCCACCTTTGCCAACCCTGTGGAAAACAGTCTCGTATGTGTTTGAGCAAGTGATTATGCTAGTAGTCCTCGTAGGAGCTGTTATGCAGCATAGTTTATGAAAACTTTTTAATAAAATCGTGCTGAAAGTTTTAACTTGCGCGCAAACTCTAAAAACATCTCTCAACCTAAATAAGTCTCTAATTATTACCATTGTTTGATGTAAACAGCATAAAATTGGGTCTGTTGAACATAGTTTATCAGAAGAAATATCTTTCTTGTCACATTAAAGAATGGAAAAGTTCTAAAAAAATTTTATGGTGACAAATGAAATAAAACGTTTTAGAGCGACAGGAAGTTGGGAGAATTTAGAAGGTGGGAGAGAGGAGGATTGGAACTTATGGCCCGTACTGCCCTTGGCAAACCCGGAGTTGCGAGAATATAATAATAGCTGGAAATTCGAAGCATTTCATCAAATTCTTATCTTGTCCCTTCAAGCGAACAGTATTGTTGCGCTTTTAAACTAACTTTCAAATAAAATATGTATCATCCTGGGAAGCACTCTTTGTGTCTGGCCAGAGAAATGAATACCTTTTAGCTGTAGGCCAAACATGGCTTGCGCGTAAAGTTACACAGAGGGCGAGAAATAGGTGCTTTTAAATTGTCGTAAATTTATCATCTGAGCTAGGAAGTCAAATTCTTTGCCTCGTAAAATGACTTTATTTGAGGATTTTTATGACTTATATTACAGTACATTAATGTTCGTATCGTTTGTTTTATAAGTATTGTGTCAAGCCATAAATATAATTTCTTTTTTTTTTCTTTTTTTTTAATTGCTTGAAGCTTTAGAATGAAAGAGAATCCGAGTCAACCAGCTTGTTCTAAAAGGAGTTCTAAAATTAACTTTGTTGTAATTGCCTTTGAGAACTCTGATTCCATTTTGTGACTTGTAAGTGAAATTGGATCGTTAACGAATCTGGTACATTTTACTTCATGAATTATCGTAAAGAATACTAAGATCATGCTTGCAGCATGCAAGGCACGAGTGTATTGATCTTGAAGAGTTCAAGTTTTTGAGCGTTGAATTAGAACATAGAAAATTTAGACTTTTCTCCGACTGGATGAGAGAATGCTTTTGTGCGATGTCTTTTCATTCAAACTACTTTCTATTTAAAGTGGTTTTATTTGTCTCAATGTCTGTAAGATGTCTAGTGTATCAACTTCCGTTCTGTAGACTTTCAGTATTGCTATTCTCCATTCAACAACTCTGTGCTGCACAGCCAAAAAATCTTTAGAACTGACCTTCTGTTAAAAATAGGAACTCCAGGCAGGGTGACCTTTGGGTGTCTTTTTGCCGTCTTTAGACCACTGGCTACGCAGCAAAATGCTCTTTAGCCAACATCCGCAATAAATGTTACAACACATGTTGTACCATGTGATATCTATTCTTATAACTTCCTTGAAGCGTTGGCAAGTACGATTCGGAATGAAGAGTGAATTTATCCATGGAAAAATTTTTGAACGACTTTTTTGACGTTTGTGTGCACTGTTACTGTGTTTGGATTTTGCATTACAGAGTTGACCAGCATGTTTGTCGCTAGGATCGACTTTATATGTCAACACTCAGGATAGTTCTCTTCAAACTTCTTCCCCTGTCGTTTTCGATCTATCACGTGGACGAAATCACATCCAATTCGCCAATCTGATTTCGAAACCATTTCGTAACCGAGTTGCTTTCCATTATCTTTTTAAACGATAATGAAAAGTACAAAATTCTCTGTTTCTCTCTCTCTTTTTAAAGATTTGACCCAGTTTTACCAATATGACAGAAAAGCTCTTAAACCACAACTTATGTGAAACTTAATTGAATTCCTTTTCATCGTTTTCCATTTTAACCGTCCGAAAGCACATTCATGCATCCATAGCGTCAGAATGAATGCAAATTTGATGGCAAGAAATACATTCCAATTCCAGCGATATTCGCATCTGGATAGCATCGTCTGCCTTCCTCCCGTGGCGCCCTCTCCATTCAATTTGCGCATCATGATTTATTGCCATCCATTGCTGTCTGTAGAGCGAAGAATGGCAATAGGCCGAATGAATGAGAGACGCCCGTCTGCCATTCTCATATATTACGACCTTTTTTCCATTCACTGCTCCACGAATATTCCCCGAGAACGGGAAAATGGAGCATTGAAATCCACTGTGGTTCCGGCTTTTTGGATTCATAACTCACTGGTTGATACATTTCAAGGGCACGTGGTAATTGCATCTGAGTAAATTGCATCCCTCAATGTTATTGCTGGCTATTTCGAATATGTTTTATTCCTCAAAAGAAATTTTAAGATTTCATTTACTGTGTGTTAAAAAAAAGAGAGAACTTAATGTTAAACTTACACTGTAAAAATGGATATTGTTTTTACAGTACTATACAGCTAATTTTACAGTAATAAACTTTAAAATTGCTTATTTTGCAGTTTATTACTGTAGACTTTACAGTTTTAAACTGGAACCTCTGCTGCCAGTATTATAACTATTGTTTTTACAGTATAACACAGCTAATTTTGAGGTAATAAATTGTGAAATTATGGTAATAAACTGTAAAGTTGGAAAAATTTATGCGATTTTTTTCATTTATGAATAATAGGGTTAATGGGCAATTTTTACGGTCATAGAATTTTAAGTCTTATAGAGCGAGTTTTGGGGAAATTATTGTAACACCATGTTGCACTGTTACTTTTGTTAGTAATTTCGTTTCTCAAAATTATTTATTGAAATTATTTATTGAAATTATTTATTTTTATAGCTTTTTATTTCTTTATTTTTTTTCATTTATTACCTCTCCATTTAAATATTTGATTATTTTTTACTTCAAAATAAAATTAATTGATATTTTATCGAGCATGTCCGATTTCTTCCTGTAAGTTTAACAATGCTTGTAAAATACCGATTATTTTGACTCATTACAAGAGATACTCAGAATAATGAAAATCCCATCCTATAGTTGCCTACACTGCAAAAAATGAACCGTTGTTTTTACAGTATAATACTGGCAGCCGAGGTTCCAATTTAAAATTGAAAAATGCTCAGTAATAAACTAAAACTAGCAATTTTACAGTTTTCTTACTGTAAAGTTAGAAATTTTACAGTCTATTGCCGTAAAATTTAGCAATATTATATCTAAAAAGCGACAGTATAATGCTGGCAGCCGAGGTTCCAGTTTAAAACTAAAATTCACTGTAATAAACTATAAAATCAGCAATTTTACAGTTTAGTGCTGTAAAATTCGTTATTTTACAGTTTATTACTGCAAAATTAGAAATTTTTACAGTTTCTTACTATAGAATTAGCTGTATTATACTGCAAAAACAACAGTCATTTTAACAATGTACTTGCAAGCTTAGTTATAAAAAATAGCAACTGCATTTTTCTATCCATTGTAACCGGAGGTAGTTTTCACGAAGCAACTCCCTAGTGCACTTATTCGAGACATTCCGAACCATCATCGCTGAATCATACAGAAGACTGCAGCCCACGGACCCCAGTGACCACTAATCATTAAAGATCATACCTCGTTCCAGCTTCCATGCCAATCTACCCCGTCTTCTTCTGAGCCTTACAAATCGGCGGTTGTAACGATCATATCAGAAAGGAAACGGAACAGATAAAATATTAGACGAAAAAGAAAAAGATCTTCCTTTTCCAGTCTCTGGGAATGGAGAGGGGGTCTCGTCATGATACTGCCCACGACAAACTGGCAACAAAAATCGGACCTCTGCTCCTTTGTAGTTTCTCAGAAGGACAGGAAGGAGCTGAATATGAAACGAAAAAACAGCGATGGCCGTTTTATGAGGATATCGTGGGGGCCAGTTGCCCCTCAAATATTCTATCGGGAGCAGGAAAGAAATAAATACGACACTCTGTCGGGTCGTACGTTTTCGCGGATCGTTTCAGATCTAGGATATTTTTACTTTATGCTTTGGAAAAAGCGACACATTGAAAGGAAATGTGAGCAAATGTTTTCTGGACTTTGAAAGTTTTTTTAGAGTACAGCTCCGGTTTTGAACTATTTGTGATAAATAAAATAATATTGCTTAATAAGGACCTTTTTTGCTATCGCTTCTCTGATCGACGTTAATATTCGTACCAAATCTTATTTTGCCATTTCTTGTGTTATTTTAAGCTACACTGTAAAAATGAATGTTATTTTACCATAATAAACTGTCAAATTGCTCATTTTACAGTACGAAACTGTAAAATTGCTCGTTTTATAGTAATAAACTAAAACTGCTAATTTTGCAGTTTATTACCGGGCATTTACAGTTTTAAATTGGAACCTCTGCTGCCAGTATTATACTGTTGTTTTTACAGTATAAAACAGTTAAATTTTACGGCAATAAACAGTAAAATTTCTAACTTTACAGTAAGAAACTGTGAAATTGCTAGTTTTGCAGTTAATTAATGTGCATTTTACAGTTTTAAATTGGAACTTCAGCGGCCAGTATTATACTGTAAAAACAACAGTTCATTTTTTTCAATGTAATCAAAAACGTTATTAGTATTAATTTTCAAAATAACTAATAGGTATCGTGGGAAAGGTAAGAAAATTAACAGACAAAAGTCAAATTTGATCATTAATTCATAATAATTTATTGCAGATTTATAACCATGTTAAGTAAACTGCAAAGCAATTTATGAAGCAGCGAATTTTAAGCTGGAGGAAAGTTTCAAGATTTTACGGAGCATTCTTCATGTTGCATGATTTTCAATATCTTTCATCGGCACTTACTTTTTTCAAATTTCTACTTTTGTTTTAAATTTCACAACGTACGGTTTATTAAATTGCTATGAACATCATACATCTTTGTTCTAGTTGATTCTTGCAATTAAAAACATGCAAAAAAGGTGTTTTTTTTTTTTTTTTACTTTTTTGATGTCATGCGATTATTAAAAAAAAAACCAAGAGTATAAAACTAAGTGTAACGATAAGAAATTATTCATTAAAAACACGGTCATGGCGAGCATAATGTTTTGAAAAAAATTGCTTTCCTCGTTGTCTTAAAAAAAGGGTCGAATAATAATTTACGAAGCAAATTATATGGATGATTATTTCTTTTAAAATTGAGAAAGTTTAGCGTAAAATATTTCTGTATCATCATCTACCACTTTATTATTATGTCACCTTGTATTCCTCCTGACGTTATATAATAGAAAATTTTATTATTTACAGGTTTATTAATGCCAGAAGGCGAATTGTTCAACCTATGATTGACCAGTCAAACCGAGCTGGTAAGTTTCATTCCAGAATGTTCTTAGAATCAGTTAGAACGTTTGTAGAGAAGAATTAGACCTTATTTTATTCATTAAAAAAAAAAACATTGCATGAAATTTTTAAATGCACGGGTAGTTTGTCGACTATGAATGGTAAAAATAATGCACTTTCATTTATAATTTCATCCATAATAATCATTTAAAGCACATTACCTTTTTCTGTCACTTCTGATCTAAGAGTTCCATTTGTCTCCGAAGAAAAAAATTGTCAGAAATTTTTTGTGCAAAATGTACACAAAAAAACATGATTTTTAAAATTATTTGAGGCTTTTCTGGAATAAAGCATTGTCCAAACGAGATTCAATATTTTTTTGAACTAAAAATTTATATAACTGTAGCAGATTGTCGAGATATTGAATACATTCCTTCATTCTATATAAAATGTTTTTAAAAAAAAGTTTCGAGAAAAAAAGTTCGTTAGTTAACGTTAATTAACCGATTAAATTTTGAAATTCTGAATTTTTATGCTATTCTGAAAAAGCATGTGAGAAATTTCCTTATGATGAAGTTTATTGCATCAAAAATAATTAATATTTCGTTTAATTTTCAGTTGTTTTTCTTTACTCGTTTATCTATTTATTACTTTCCGGAATATTTCGAAATGAACGCAGCTTCAATTCCTCACTTATTATGACTTCTAAATTTTGCTGATTTTATTAAATGCAGCGCAAAATTGTGCTTTTTGAATTTATTTTTAATAGAGGCGTTTAGTATCAAAATTCTCTCCAAGATTTTATAACTCAAATTGCTTCATTACTACGTGCTAAATCAACTGTCAGAAATATTTCTCACTAAAAACGTAACATCATAAGAGATTTTCTTTACTTTTATCCAAAGATTTTGTACTAGATGAAAGCATACATTGAAAATTAAACTTAACAACTGCTTATTATTCAACTTCGCTTACATTAAAAAATTCAAATTGCTTCATCAGTTTCTATTAAAACAAATATCAAAATCTTCGCCACTAAGTATCTAGCATCACAAAAGCTTTGCATAACTTTTATCCAAAGACTTTGGGACTAGATGAAAGCACATTCATATTGAATGTTGAACAGCTAATTATTCAAATCTCTCTTACATTTTATTCCTCAATATGAATTTTCAGTTTCCGCTAAAACAACTACCAGAAATATTTACCATTAAGTATTTTGCATCACAAAAGCTTTGCATAACTTTTATCCAAAAACTTTTGAACTAGATGAAAGCACATTGAATGCTGAACTTGACTACGGAATATTATTCGAACTAAATCTTACATTTTATAACTCAAATTGCTTCGTCAGTTTCTTTTAACTCAAATATCAAAATCTTTCCCACAAAGTAACTAGCAACACAAAAGCCTTTTGTTACATGTATCCAAAGACTTTGGACTAGATGAAAGCATATTTATACTGAGCACTTAACTTGACTACGGCTCACTATTCAACTTTTCTAAAATTTTATAAATCAAATTGTTTCATCAGTTTCCTCAAAAATAACTATCAAAATCTTTCCCACTATCTAGTACCTCAAAAGCTTTTTCTTACTCTGATCCACATACTTTCGGACCTGATGAAAGTACATTCATATTGAATACTGAACAGCTTGTTATTCAAGTCTCTCGTACATTTTATAATTCAAATCGCTTCATCAGTTTCCGTTAAGACAACTATCAGAAATATTTCCTACTAAGTATCTAACATCACAACATCTTTTCCTTACTTTCATCGAAAGAATTTGAACTAGATGGAAAGCACATTCATATTGAACACTGAACTTGATTACTGTTCCCTAGTCAACTATTTTTAAATTTTACAACTCAAATTGCTTCATCAGTTTCCTCTAAAACGAATATCAGGAATATTTTCCACTAAGTATCAAACATCACAAATGCTTTTCTCAACTTTTATCCAAAGACTTCGGATTAGAGGAAAATACATTTATATTGAACACTGAACTTGATTACTGCTCCTTATTCAACTTCTTTTAAGTTTTGTAACTCAAACTGCTTCATCGGTTTCCTCTAAAGCAAATATCAGAAATATTTCCTACTAAGTATCTAACATCACAAAACTTTTGCTAAACTTTTATCTAATAACTTTGGACTAGAGGAAAACGCATTTATGTTGAAACCTGAACTTGATTGCTGCTCCTTATTCAACTTCTTTTAAATTTTATAACTCACATTGCTTCATCAGTTTCTGCTTCAACAAATATCAGGAATATTTCCCACTAAGTATCTAACATCACAAAGGTTTTGCTAAACTTTTATCCAAAGACGTTGGGCAAAAAAGGAAAACACATTTATACTGAACCCTGAACTGGATTACTGCTCCTTATTCAACTTCTTTTCAATTTTATAACTCAAATTACTTCATCAGTTTCTTCTTCAACAAATATCAAAAAAATTTCCCACTAAGTATCAAACATCACAAAAGCTTTACTAAACCTTTACCCGAAGACTTTGGACTAGAGGAAAGCACATTTATATTGAACACTGAACTTGATTACTGCTCCTTATTCAACTTCTTTTGAATTTTATAACTCAAAGTGCTTCATCAGTTTCTGCTTCAACAAATATCAAAACTATTTCCCACTAAGTATCAAACATCACAAAAGCTTTACTAAACTTTTACCCAAAGACTTTCGGACTAGATGAAAGCACATTTCTATTGAACAATCTGCCGACTCGAGTTCAAGCGACCGCGAGAGGCGGAATAAGTTGCTATAAATACGATTCCGCTGCTCTTGAAATTTACTTCTATATTTAGGTTGAATGATTGCTGTCCCCCTCCACAGGATGGTGGAGATTGCGCTTAATGGAGGAGGCTCCTGAAAGCCTGAAACCAGAACCTGAGATAGGGCCTGT
Organism: Uloborus plumipes; assembly: GCA_038373865.1. Taxonomy (NCBI): domain Eukaryota; kingdom Metazoa; phylum Arthropoda; class Arachnida; order Araneae; family Uloboridae; genus Uloborus; species Uloborus plumipes. Next base: position 111,394 of record JAXGGA010001089.1, read on the forward strand.
ATCACTCTCATTAGAAAACGCATCCATCATTCCGCTTTGGACAGCTCCGGTTTTTTTTCCCTCTCTGCGAGTTCTCTATCGCAAAACCCGCGCTTTATATTGAACCGAAAGAAAGAAGCAAGGGGGAAATTGGGACTTTGGTTCCAGTTTTTTTTCCCTCTTTTGCTTCTTTTAGCATAAAAAGGGACCGTGTTCAAATTTTATAGGATTCTTAACCACTGAATGACTATTTTTTTTCATTAGTCTCGTGCTGATAGTTATGAGATAAAAACAGTGAAAGTTATTATTCATTGAATTAATTTACTTTTATTTATACTACATACCAATGAAAAGATTACTTAGAAAACAATTTATAACAGCTTCAGCTATAGCTACATTAGTCATACTAGTTAGACTTTCATACTTAAACAAAAGTATCAAAAAATAGTTCATGTAATGTGGAATCACTAAAATCATCGAATCAACTGATGCATAAAACCTTCTTCAATAATTTCTCACTTCGTTTTACGAATTATTTCATTTCTAATACTTTGCAGAATGTGATGGCAAAACTTTTTTAGATTATATTTTTAAGAGGGAGTCTTATGATACTAACACCTTGCATAAAAAAATAATAAAATAAAATTTTTTTTTACAAAAATAATTTTTTATCCTTATTACTTTTAAGGCGTTGGCACTATTCAATAAATTCACTACACAAATAATGCACTACGCTTTTCATTAAAAAAGAAAAGGAAAACGAAAACGAAAATTATAAGTAATTCCTTGCTTAGTAGAAATGTGTTTCTACACATCCCAAAAAATCAACAAATAATCTTCTTTTTTTCTATATTTCATTATTATTATTATATTACATAAAATAAGGTTTTAAAAGTTTTATCTCTGATGTACTAGTAACTGTAACTTTCTTCTATACAATTCCAAAACGGATAACAGTAGAAATTTTTGAGTGTGTCTATTTGTTAAAAGTGTACCTATATCAGGTTGTTACACCGCTTTATATCACCCCCCCCCCCCGCAAATAAAATTTCATTTTTTAATGATTTTACACATGTGAATAAAAACGTTTTTAATTTCTTGTACCAAATGCTAGTTTGAAATGAGATTATATTTTTTTTGAAAATGAAACTGTGCTTAAGTTCTTCTTTACGGGTAAAACTACCTTATTAAACACATATGTTTAAAATCTAAATCAGCCATTGTTCCCAAAATAAGGTCTCCGCCATTTTCTGAAAAACAGCAAATGTTGCAAGAGAACATGATGTATCTCCTCTGCCCTTTCTGGTTGCCGGAGCCATGAATAAATGCTGCAGTTCACCATTTGCTCATTACGTATGAAGAACCTAGAAATAATGGCTCTTTACTTATTCATTTGTCCCCAGGCGACGGCTGTGTGAAGGCGGGAGTTTTTGCAATTTCCCTTTTATTCGTGCGCGCACACAGACGCGTCCCACCATTGACAGCTCCATGATTGATGCTTTATCAATCCCGAGAGCGTGCTTGCCAATACTTTTTCTCCTGTTTACTAAGAAAAAACTTTTTAGAAAGTACGTTCAGCCAAGCCCTCCCTCTCAGATTTTTTTCCCCTCTATATTTGGTGGAGAATTTGATGAATGAGGCACTTATCATTATTGGTTGCCTTCGCTTTTGAGCTTCGTCTCCGATGTGTGTACGACGGCTCCATTCCCGTTTGCATTTGTGAAACTGCCTTCGTGTCGTGCATTTTGGTCACTTCATTACTTATTGAAGAGGAAAAGTTGGTTGTTCTTTTTGTGTCCATTATGGCCGCAGCTCATGTGCACACGGATGAGGATAGCTTGTCTTTCAGAAAAAATGAGATCGCGTTTGTCATGTTGTTGAACATGCTGTAAAAATTGGAAACAATTCCGTTTCTGAAAGGTGTTCACTGTAAAAAATGAATGTTGTTTTTACAATATATTGTAGCTAATTTTAAAGTAACTAACTGTAAAAGTTGCTAATTTTACAGTAATAAACTGTAAAATAACTAACTTTACAGTACAAAACTATTGCCAATTTTACAGTAATGAGCTGTAAAACTGTAAGATTGCTAATTTTACAATAATAAGCTGTAAAACTGGTAATATAACAGTTTATTATCGTTCAGTTAACAGTTCTAAACTGGAACCTATGCTGCCATTATTATGCTGTTGTTTTTAAAGTATAATACAGCTATGTTTTAGGCAGTAAACTAAAATCTCTAACTTTACAGTAAGAAACTGTAAAATGGCTAGTTTTACAGTTTATTGCTGTGCATTTTACAGCTTTAAATTGGAACCTCGGCTGCCAGTATTATACTGTAAAAACAACAGTTCTTTTTTTTTTTTTTTTTTTGCAGTGTTGGCGTAAAAAGCTTAGATCTGGGATTCGCGATGAAAAATGTGGTTAAAAGTGGAATATACAGTGGCATTCTGTTATGAGGGCCTGATTACTGAAAAGGCTCAGGAAGTTTCAGCTTAAACTCAGAATCTTCTGGAGGCCCAAAAAAGACTTTAAAACTTTCATTGAGAACTCCACTTTTTGTTCTTAAATGTTTTTTGCTCCTTGAGAAAGATTTTCAAAACAAGACGAAAACTGCTTTAGTAATTTTCTGTCTTTAGAACTCAGAATCTCTAAAATTTTGCTCCAGTTCAGTTATGATTCAATAACTATGACTATAGAATTGCAATGGAACTATACATGATGTATAAAAAAAATTCTATGTGAACTGACGAAGGGGGAGAAAAAACTTGAATAAAATTCGGCTGGACCACTTTTGGAAATAATATTTGCAGCAATAAGTTGAGTAGAAGACTGAAAAAAATGCCCAAATAAAAGTGGGGGGCCCATAAAATGAGACTGTCGAATAACTTCAGAGATGAATAGGGTCATGTCTTATGACATTATCCAAGGGACCAGAACACTTGTGACGTAAAAGCCAAGTAACGTTACTGACAACCATTATTACTGTTTATGAGCGAATGAAGGGACTGAAAATTTCTGACGTTATAACGAAGTTTGCACTATAAACGACGTCACTATAACCAAACTCAACTCTTGTAAAAAAAAAAAAAAAATCTTCGGTAATTGTCTTGTAAAAAATAGACTTCATAAACAGAAAACTAGAAAATGGTAATATCAGTTCTTATTTTATATGTATTTTAGATAAATTGTTTAAATATATAACAAAAGCAGAAAAAAATTTCCATTTAGAAAACAGACATATGTTCAAAGCATCTTTACAACTCTATAAATTCGACAAAGTTGTCTAAGCATAAAAGTATTAGAAACATTTAATAAGCCAAAATAAGCCAAATTAAAGAATTCCTTATGCTTTGTATTGTCTTTTGGAAAATAAATCAACTCGTTCCTCTTATAATATTAAATTATAGTGAATCTTCATTAGACAAAATTTTGCTTGTACACCAACTCAGGTAAATTTAATATTATACACAAGTGCATGAGTGGGAAGAGTTAAGTTTTTTTAGCTAAAATAATTAACGTGAACAAATTCAACTTTAAAAAGATTACCCCCTTTTCCAGGTTCCCGCTTGTTTTATTTTATTTATTTTTTTTTAATTTTATTTATTTATTATTTTTTTTTTTTTTTTTTGTATTTTACTGACGTTTGCTTTTAATTCATTAAATGTTAGAAGAATTTCTTTAAAATGTTAAAAGGTTTCTTTACATTTAGGACAGTTTCAAATATATCAAAAAAAAAAAAAAAAGGAACAGGAACAAGAAAGTTACATTTCTGAACTTTAGTGCTTTTACAAAAAGGAAAACATTTGTTAAATGTTTTCCTTTAGTTGAACAAAAAAAAAGGCAAATTTCACGTTCTTAGACATTCAAGTCACCTTTTTAAAACATTTCAATTTTTAGCCTACTTTCCCGTTAAAAATAAAAGAAAGACGAAAAAAGTATTAAAAGTAGCTTAATGCATCTAAAAAATATCGCCAAGTCCAAAAAATATCGCCAAGTTAAAAAATATCGCCAAGTCAAAAAAAATTTCGCCAAGTGAAAAAAATAAAAAGGTAAAATGAATATCGAAAAATTAAAAATTTGAAAGTAGGGTATTGAGATGGGGAATTTGTGTGTCGGTCGGTCGGTCGGTCGGTCGGTCGGTCTGTCGGTCTGTCTGTCCCCCCCTAATAACTTTTGAATGAACAGTCCGATTTGGACAAACTTTTTTTTGTTGGAAAGATCTCGGCGAGTACAGCTCATTCCCATATTTGATTTTTTGATTCGAACAATTTTTGGTTCAAATTTGAGCCGTTCAAACAACCGGTCCCGCGATACTAACTTTTTAATGAACAGTCCGATTTGAACAAATTTTTTTTTGTTGGAAAGAACTTTTCAAGGATACTTCATTCCCGTATTTACATTTCCGATTTGAACAATTTTTTGTTCAACATTGAACCGCTCAAGCAAGCTGTCACCCCTAATAATTTTTGAGTAAACAGTCCGAAAAAAAATGACTGACTGTGCAGACGATTTTTTGTTTATTTATTCATTTGTTTTATTGAATTTATTATTATTATTATTATTATTTTTGGCAGACGATTTTTTTTGTAACAAAAATGTTTCATTCACGAGGGCATTTTATTCTTTATTTACTTTTAACAATTGGCAACGGATTAAAAGTGAAATTCGAGACATTTTATCAACGGACGAGTTTTTTTTTCTTTTTTTTTTTCTTTCTTTGATAAAATGTGTTTTGATGTACTTTGTACTTTTAATTTTTTTTTTGAAAACAATTGAGGAAATTTTCTACGGAAGAACTGTAACAGTTACATTCTTTAAAAGGTGCGACAAAACTTTATTTATTCATTTATTTATTTTTTATGTGTCTATTTCATCTGATGAGAGAGGTATATTTTGCTTTTAGAAATCAGCTTCAAGTGCTAAAAAGGTATGTTTGACATAATTTTTAGTCTTAGATAATCAAGAGAATAATGATCAGATGCTAGAATGCCGATGTCGATGTACGGGAAAGTAGGCTCGTTTAGTTCTTGACAGAACTTCTTGTTAATTGCTGCTTTTGTCTTTTTTTATTTTTTACGAAATAGTTCATTGATAGCTCGTAGATACAGTTGATTGCATGCATGTATATTTCTTTAAAATTGTTTTACAACTTACTTTTATTGTTTAAATTGTTTTACATTTCAGGACAGTTTACGTTTTAGGGGGAAAGCACAAAGTTTTCTGCATAGCAAAAGAAACTTTTACATTTCATAACAGAATCGGGCTTCAAAATTTCGTCTTTGTAAGAATAAAAATATCTACTGTTTCAAGCTGTTCTAACCAAAATACGCAGTCGCTAGTTCCTTTATGAAATGCAATGTTACTGCAATTATTTTTATTTTTCGTTTACACTTTTTGACGGTTTTTATTTAGTTTTTATATGACAGTTCGTCAGAAATCTTGAAAGACTAACGAACATACTAATATGTTATTATTTTGCTTTTCTAAAAAAATCTTTTGTTTCTGTTTTGTTAGGAGGAGCTAGTGCTGCGTACGGACCAGACGGCGCAGGCATGGGTTATATGATGGATGGCAGCCAACAGATGCATATTAGGCCCCCAGGTTCGTTTATACTCAAAATACGTTATTGGGCCCAAAACATTGCCTAGTATTCTTCAGCACTCTATGTTCGGTACAATTCTGTTACATGTTCCGTGTTTTGGCGACTGCTTTCCTGTGCCAACATAAACGTTGGCGGTAGTATTCAATGTGACGAAAGCATTACAATAGAATACTGCATATTCCTGCAAAACATTGTAAAAAAAATTCAATTAAAATTTATTGCTGCATTAATGTCGCAAAACAAAAGTTGTCTACAGCACCTTTTGTCGAAGATATGTAATCGCTTTAGTATTAATTTTTGTTTATAGCTCTGTGCGAATTTGGCATCATATGGCAACAGAATTGTGCGACGTACTGATTCGCTCCCATCCTTTCTCGCTAAGTTTAAGTTTTGTTTATACTTGCTAGCAAAGTTGGCACCATGAGGCATATGTAACAGAACTGCACCACTTATTGGATTCGCATTAACCCATTCAAAACATTATGATTTTTCAACGAGTGAATGTTCTTCGCTATTCCAGTAGGGCTGAGAATGGCATGCTTTATTTTATTGACGATGAGTCACGTTCGGAGAAAAAAAAATTATTGCTACAACGTAACAGGTGTCACAAAAACGTCAGTAGCTAATCTGACCTCACCAAGAAATAACTCAAGAGAAAAGGTGGAGTAAAAGAAACTGTTTCAGCGAGAAAATTTCTCCGATTTTATTATTTTTTTTACATATAGGCACATTTTAGACAGCATTATATAACGGAACAATTTACTCATATATCGTCGGCACCATGCTAAAGTTATGAATGTGAAAATTGGCCCATTTCAGGAGAGCCAAAATACTTAATATAATTTTTTTCCACCTGACCCAATTGATAATTTTCAATATTTAAATTTTTATCGATATCTTTAAGTGTAAAACTATCGTTCGAAGGTATCATTTTAATTTTAATTATTTGTAAAATTCGAACTTGAAAAACGCGATTTTTCACATTCGTTATTTTAGCATGGTGCCGACGATATGTTGTCTAATTTTTAGATTTACTGACAAAAAGATCAAAATCAAGTAAAGTATGAAATATTGCTATCCAGATAATCATTGCCAATCAACAACTTCATAAAAGCTTGGAATTATATATGCTTTTTTAGTTTTCCAAGTTAAGATTTATCAACAACTTAGACAGTTTTCTTGGAGAAGACATCTACATTTCACTGAAAATTCCCTGCAAATGTTAGGGCCTAACTTCTTACAAATTTCGAAACAGGTGTTTGCTATTCTCAATAGATGTACCTTTAACGAAAGAGTAATTGCTAGCATAATAATGTGGGGTCATTGTTATCCATAAAATCAACGAACACTTTGGCTTATTTTTATATGTAACGTAGTTCACTTATCAGGTTCGCACACATGGATTTGTAGAAGACTACTGTTGTTAAACCAAACTGTCTAAAGATCACAGAGAAGAAAAGCAAAATGTCAGTCTTTCCAGAGCTCAAGAAAATCACGTTTGAAAGTTCAAAACCCAAGCCTTTTTTCACTGTACACAGTTGCTGTGGTTGGAAAAAAATGTTTGGGGGAGCTCAATTTGAGGTTTGGGAGGACTCATCAAAAAAAAAAAAAAAAAGATTTCTTTAAACCAATGTAAATTACACTTGTATTATTTTTACAGTAAAAGACCAAATATTTCTGGGGGAGACGCACCCCTTGCCCCACTCATCCAAATACAACACTGATTGTACCATAAACTTTCGGGAATTTTTCTACTGGATCCAAATTCTTTTTTTTTTTCTTTTTAAATAGAGCAACAAATTTTACTCTGCAAACACTCAGTGTTGATCTATTGAACTGACCTCGGAAAAATAAAGACATTTTGCTTGCTTCCCTGTTCTCTTCATATCTTTTGATATCACGCCATTTACACGGTATGGATGACTATCGTATTCTACATCTTGTACAACAAGTTAGTTTACTGCCTATATATTGTGTCCTCAAGCGATACAAGTCAAGGGGCAAGGAAGCAACTTCTGACCCCTTGCCACGGCCACGGCTACCAATACATCAATCAGCTGGTAGGTACCCATGTCGCTGGGCTACCAATGTCTCCTCTTCGCTTTTGCATTGGTCAGTATCACAATATGGTGATGTCAGACTTAACTAAAGCGGATTAAATTGAAACTTATTACTGCATATTATTTTACAAAATGTGTTTTATGGGTACATCAACCTATTAAAGTCCTCGTAAATATTTTACTGTCCTTGTGCCTTCAGATATTTAAAATGTAAAAGCACTTTAATTGCTATTTGAAATTACTGGCAAAGTCAATCCAAATCGTTCTATAGTCGTTGCGTACTTCAGCTTGACAGTTTTGTTTTGAAGCTAACACATTCGTTTTCATTTCAGGCATGCAAAATCTATCATGCAGTGAGGGCGCCATGGGCATGGGCCACATGGGTGGCATGGGCGGCTACACGCAGATGTCCCAGCTCCGATCCCCGGTCCATTCCCAAGCCATGCTTCTGCCCGGGCACCCGCACGCCATGATGATGGCCCACGGGCCCATGGGGCACCCGGGACTCCCACCCCAGGGGTCCCCGTACGACGCATCTGGCGGACATATAATGGACATCCACGCCAGTTAAGCTCCTCATGCGTAGATGATGAAAAGTTGGAACAACATCCATTTCTTTTTCTGTATCCAGTTCTTCTCTTAATCTTCTCATCACGTGTTCAACGGAAGAAACGAGAAGGGGAAAGAACTCTTTCGGATGTGGATTGGTTTTTAATTCTTTATTTTATCCAGTCGTGGAATATTTGCTATTTAATGTTGAGATTGCAAAGTAGAACCTTCTCCAAATCTTTGAATTCTTTCATTAAAGCCATCTTTGTTCGGAAAAAAAGTCAACATCATGAAAGACTTCGACACAAAATAGAAGAGAACGATTTTTGCTTTAGTAAGGGTGAATGAAATCTTGAATAATAATGTAAATTTTATGTGTAAAAAGCATGTAAAACATAACTTTCTTTTACTAAGATGCTAGACGTGTTATTCAAAAGTTTCATATTATGTCCCAAAAGAATTATTCGCGCTATTTGCGATTAGTTATTGGTATTCTGAGAACATTCATTTTGCTCAATTTTGGAAGTTAAAACTAAACTTAAATCTTATCAAGAAACCCGGTAAATAGAACTGCATGTTATTTTTTCCCTCGTAAGTGCAATTAATGAATTAGAAGAGGTACTGGAATCTCAAATGTTTAAATTATTATGCATTGGAATATTGACCTTCTTAAAGACACAGTAATTTAGCAGAATATTTTCGAGAACTTTTGAATAACACGGTCTTCTTATTTGAAAGTGATATGTTCAATGCCTTCAAATTCATCGGTTTGAATTGAAAATTGAAAATTATTGTCAGCAAAAAGCAGCTCTATAATTTAAAACTAAATGTGTTTGTTCAAGATTTTACTTTATACTATAAGAAATATATTCGTTATATAATGAACCTATCTTCCCTAAAAGTTGTAATAAAATGAAGACAATTTTGCATCGGGATGAAAAGTAGTTTACGTTTTGTCAAGCAGTGTGTATTGTAAATAGAAAGATTCACACAAATTATGTACATTTTTGTTAATGCACCCCTTCTTATTCAAACAAAGAGACACTTGGGTCATTGATCCAGAAAGCGATTTATGCAATAAACGTAATTAAAGCTTTTATCAAACCGCTTTATTGCCAATTGTGTTACTCTTAAATAGCAGTGAAAAGGTGACTTATCTCTTTAAAAGGTTAAGATGAAAATTTTCAAAAATGTTTTACTCCTTGAAATGAATTTCCGCCGTAGAAGATTGGAGCTGTTTATATAAGTCGTCTTACGTTATGCTGCCTGCCGTCATTGATCAATCGAACTCTATACCCGTTAATCGTCGAAACTTAAAATTCACAACACCACACTACACACGATTTCATAATAATGCCCGTCGGATGAATATTTTTGCTGTGTCCATTTTCCAGTGAAACTAAATGAACGTTCGGGTCATTGAAATTATTAATTACATATCTTTGTAACATTCAGAAGTGTTCTGCAAAATTGTTATGCTAAAAGAGATTTACTAATTCATATTAAAAATTAAGACATTTCAAACTATTTGTTATTTTAAATATAAATGCCAGAAATTTATCTGTGCCGTAAATATTTTTGTGGGAAAGCGGTAATTTTTTTAACAATTTGTACTCAATAGTAACTTTAAATCCGAAAGACCATTTCAAAAAATCAGCACTTTTTCTTACAGTAACAAAGCCTATATTGTTACGAAATCAAAAAGAAAGGCTGAATACATGTTTTCCCATTTTTAAAGCATTGATAGTTAATATTGAAAAGGAAAAAAAGCAATCATGTCAAAAAAAGAAGAAAAAAAAGCATAACATCAAACCTATCTTACTAACCTAAATTTTAAAAGAGATAAATGAGAAAATGCTATGCATCCCGTTTTTTTTAATCAGTTTGTTAACCATGCCTCAATATGAAGGAAAAATTAGTGATGGAATACTAAGTATCCAGTCCTTTAATCAAACGTATCTTATTTACCATACCTTAAAAAGCTGAAGGGAAAAAATAATAATGATAGAATGCTATTCATCCAGTCTTTTAATCAAACCTATCTTACTAACCATACCTTAAGATAAAGGTAAAATTAATGACGGAATGATACGTAACCAGTCTTTTAATTGAACCTATCTTACTAACGATACCTTAATATTAAGGAAAGATTAATGACGGAATGCTACGGATTCAGAGTTTTAATGAAGGCTACCTTATTTACCATACCTTAAGATGAAAAATAAATAAATTAAAAAAAAATGGATAAATGATAGACTTTTATGCCTCCAGTTTTTGTTGTGATTGAGAAACCTTGAACACAGCATTATCTAATTATATGGTCAGTAAATAGAGATAAAGGGCATTAAAATCTATTGTAAATGGCGCCACCAGTATTTCGGGAAATGCCCAAAATTTGTGCAGTTCTTGGCGCTAGTGCTTATTGGTTGATTATGAATTCACTGTTGAAGCAGCCGGTGACAGTGTCTTGGTGGCCTAAAAGGTAAATTGTGAAGTTGCCGTCGAATTGGAGGAAATCTGTACAATTAATAAATGGTTGTGTATATTTAAAAACTCACTTTTAAATGGAAAAAATGCTTTTTAGAAACTTAGATTTTTACGTTGTACTATGGGTTCAACCCCGTTTTTGTATTTTAAAACCATGATACAGAAAAGCTTGTTTACAACTTTATCGAATTATCAACTTTGTAATATTTTATTGAATGTATTTATTTCTTGTACGTACATTTCAGCCTCGATTAAAGTATTAAAGTGTACTCACGTGAGTTTGAAAAGAAAATTAATAAATGAATAAATAAATTACATTTGAAAATCTATGCTCTTTATACACATAATAAGTTGTATGAGAATGAGAATAGGACACTTTTTTTGCCAAAAGCACCTTATTTGGTGTTCAATTCAATTTCTGATAGTGAGAAGAATCTCTGAATTAAATGTGAAGTGAAAAAAATTTACAGGAGTCAATGAGATATATTCACAATAATCAGCAAATAATAGATGAAAAATTGAAAATGTATAGTGTTTCATCTGAGAAGTTGACTTCTGACCTTAAAAATGATTACTCTTTTTAGAAAGTTCATTTAAAAGTGGGCAGGCTACTGGTCCTAATTTGTGTTGGAATACTTTTGCAATGATAATACGAAGGTAACTCACAACTCAACTCAGCACCACTTACCCTTCTTCGTTCCCCTTAATAGAAATAAACCTTGTCAAGGTCATGGTTCAACTTATGAGAGCCACACTATAAGCCTCAACGAGTGTAACTTTGAATGCATATAGACAAAGTGTTTTGGTCTTAAACTTAATCGCTTCGAATATTTAAAAGTTCATAACTTAAGCGAAATATTCAACCACACTAGCACAAATGAAGAAAACTGGAACATTCAATTTTTGTAAACAAGCTTTTCTGTAGCTTGTATGTTACATATACATATGCAAAGCAACTTGCAATTTTTCTTGTTGAAATGTCATTTTCTTCCCACTTGTGGGTTCTTATACATGTATAATTTTCACAAAACTGCTCTGTATAGAAGGAAGAATTTTTTGTCTTTCAAATATATTGGGCAGTTCTTGTTCTGTACAGATAACAGGTGGCAATGCATTGTATGTGAGGTAGTGTTGTAATCCACCAGTTCGCTGGTGATTTGTTGTCAATGATTTAAAATGTAATAAATAAAGACATGTTCCCAAACTTGAGTCTCTTTCTTCTTATATGTTAGTATGATTTCTGTGAATTACTTTTTCTACCACTCTATACATTCTCATGAACACATCTTCACATCTTACGTATGAAAAATGTTCCAAGTAAACTTTTCACCAAATTGAAGAAAATTATGTGTGGTTTGAGCACGAATTTCTGATCCAGCAAGAAAAGAAGTCATAATAGTCTAAGATCCCACCGCAGTTTATCTACACTCATAGCGTACACTCATCACGTTTATATCAAATTAAAGCACATGTTTTTCTGAACGTGATGCACTAAGTCTTCGTATGTAAAAGTGCCCGAAACCTATAGGCAGCCTGGTCTAAACGGGACATATGAATGTAGTATTTCTACACTCATTGCGTACACTCATCACGTATATATCAAATTAAAGCTGAGTTTTTCCTGAACGTGATGCACTAAGGCTGCCTATGTAAAAGTGGCCGCAACCTCTAGGCAGCCTGGCCTAAACAGATCACATGAATGTAGTATTTCTACACTCATCGCGTACACTCATCACGTATATATCAAATTAAAGCTGATTTTTTTCTGAAAGTGATCTTCTAAGGCTGCCTCTGTAAAAGGGGCCGCAACCTGTAGGCAGCCTGAATAATAGGTCACATAAATCTCAAATTTTTTCACTCATCACATGTATATCAAATTAAAGCAGATTTTTTTCTGAAAGTGATGTACTAATCTTCCACTGGAAAAGTGGCCGCAACCTATAGACAGCCTGGTCTAAACAGGCCACATGAATGTAATATTTCTACATTCATCGCGTACACTCATCACGTATAGATCAAATTAAAGCTGATTTTTTACTGAACGTAATGCATTAAGGCTGCCTATGTAAAAGTGGCCGCAACCTCTAAGCAGCCTGGCCTAAACAGGTCACATAAATGTAGTATTTCTACACTCATTGCGTACACTCATCACGTATACATTAAATTAAAGCTGATTGTTTCCTGAACGTGATGCACTAAGGCTGCCTATGGAAAAGAAGCCGCAACCTCTAAGCAGCCTGGCCTAAACAGGTCACATAAATGTAGTCTTTCTACACTCATCGCGTACACTCATCACGTATATATTAAGTGAAAGCAGATTTTTTTCTGAAAGTCATGCACTAAGGCTGCCTATGTAAAAGTGACCGCAACCTCTTGCCAGCCTGGCCTAAATAAGTCACATGAATGTAGTATTTCTACACTCATCGCGTACACTCATCACATATATATCAAATTAAAGCTGATTTTTTTCTGAAAGTGATGCACTAAGGCTGCCTATATAAAAGTGGCCGCAACCTGTAGGCAGCCTGGTCTAAATAAGTTACATAAACGAAGAATTTGACATTTATGTGACCTGCTAGGCAGGCTGCCTACAGATTGCGGCCACTTTTACATAGGCAGCCTTAGTGCATCACTTTCAGAAAAAAATCAGCTTTAATTTGACATATACGTGATGAGTGTACGCGATGAGTGTAGAAATACTACATTTATGTGACGTGTTTAGGCTAGGCTGCGTAGAGGTTGCGGACACTTTTACATGGGCAGCCTTAGTGCATCACGTTCAGGGAAAAATCAGCTTTAATTTGACATATACGTAATGAGTGTACGCGATGAGTGTAGAAATACTTCATTGATGTGACCTGTTATGCCAAGCTGCCTACAGGTTGCGGCCACTTTTACATAGGCAGCCTTAGTGCATCACTTTCAGAAAAAAAATCTGCTTTAATTTGATATATACGTGATGAGTGTACGCGATGAGTGTAGAAATACTACATTCATGTGACCTGTTTAGGCCAGGCTGTCTAGAGGTTGCGGCCACTTTTACATAGGCAGCCTTAGTGCATCACGTTCAGGAAAAACTCAGCTTTAATTTGATATATACGTGATGAGTGTACGCAATGAGTGTAGAAATACTACATTCATATGTCCCGTTTAGGCCAGGCTGCCTATAGGTTTCGGGCACTTTTACATACGAAGACTTAGTGCATCACGTTCGGAAAAAAATGTGCTTTAATTTGATATATACGTGATGAGTGTACGCTATGAGTGTAGATAAACTGCGGTGGGATCTTAGACTATAAGTGACGAAATTTGTCTTAGGATTGCAATATTCTCGAAAGTAAGCGATGCATTTTGAGAATAGCATGTTTTTAACGAAGACCTATATTTCAACTCTTTTGGTTTCTAAAATGGAATGTTTATCAAATTCAAAATCCAATAATCGGACCGCTCAAAAGGTCGCAAAAACAAGATTTTTCTTAAAGTATTAGTTTGTGAAGGCAATTTTCTTAACCCTTTATGTCCCAAATTAATTTAGGAAATTTTGAAAATCAGTAGAGTCTAATGCCCTCAACAACTTAGGGCCCCTAAGAAAACTGAACTGTTTCCGAATGCAGGTACCATCTGTCGGCCTCTCAGCGAAGTTCAAGGAGTGGTACTTAAAAGCTTCAGCATGATTCCAGCCATTTGAGATTCATAATACTAAATTAATATAAGCGGGACTTCTGAGTCCCATGGGAGCATAATGGGGTAAATGATTAAATTTCTATTATTTACATAATTTTAGTTAACATCATAATTGTTTCTTTTTTTTTTTTTTTTTTGTATATCATTTTATATTGTCCAAAAAAAACGTTCTTTTGTCTTCCTAAGCCATGTTGGTGCCGAAGGCGAATATACACTGGCAGCCCCCCCCCCCCCTCCTAAAAAAAAGTTTATTTTTATTTTGGGAGCACGCCATTTAGAAAAAAACTTTAGAGAAAGGAAAATTTCAAGTCAGCCTATGAGGCCGTTCGAAGCTAAATTCACCTTTGATCGTTCAAATACAAGAAATGCATCGATTATCAATAATCTTATTGGATTAACATCAAATAGAAACTTTTTAAAAATGCAAAATCAAAATAGGAAGTTAAAATTCGCCACGAGGTTCCCGTATCTATCAGACTGCCCGGGACGATCCCCCCCCCCCCCGCGCCCCTCAGAAAGATGCGTTTGTATTTATAGGAAGAACCTATCTCCATATATTATTTCTCTAAGCCGAATCCTATACCCGGTCGAAACTCGCTCATTTCTTTATCGAATTGCAAGAAAATTTATGATTTTGAAGCTTATCCCGCGGGCTATTGACGAAAATTCAAACCCACCCTCTAAAAAGTGTCGGTTCGTTTTTTATTCGAACTTCAAATTTTGGGCACAAAATTGACTCTATCTAGCGAAATAATTGTCGTATCGTCTTCATTTTGATTTCATTCGAAAGATTAAAAAAAATGCGTTCTTTAGAACGTTTCTACGCTAGCGCCGCGTAACGAGAATCTCGAAAATCCACGTTTAAGCGACTTATATGCGATTGAAGTTTGAAAAAGTTAAATTTTTTGCTCAACTGTCAAAATCGTTACATTGTTGTTCAAATCAATTTTAAATGCGACATTTCAAGCCAAGGCTTAGCTCGGTAAACCTTAATTGTAACTTTTATTGTTTCAAAATACTATGGTAGTTTTGCGATAACGTTAGTATTTAGTTTAGTTAAGGCCCCTATATATACGAGCCGGAGCATCAAGATTAAGTTTCACCACTTTGGATCCAGCACGTGTTTGTGTGTTTGAGTGGTTATCTTTTCTGGCCAGTAATCGCGTTTTGGTAATTTTTCACTGTGAGCAATTATTAGCGGCACGTGGATTTGGCAAAGCTTAGTAATGTGCCAAAACTTTTTTCCGGTAACCCTACTCCACAACAATGAAAATTGAAAGTAAAAGTTAAGGAATTGGATCCAAAGTGGTGAAACTTAATCTTGATGCGTCGGCCTGTCTATATAGCGGCTCTAAGTTTAGTAGTAGCCTTGGGTATTTGATTTTAATATAGGTATCACTTTTGTAGTAGTTGTAAAAGTGAACGTGTCTTTGATCTCTTTGAAAAGTTGTCAGAACGACGGCAGTAGATGGCGATGTTGTGCAAATGAAGCCAATAAAAATTGTCGTATTAAATTTTAAGTTTAAAGTTTTTTTTTGCGGAATTCCGCACGGGTCACCTAGTTCTTTCTATATCTGCCTAAATTACATCCTAGTTTTCATAATAAACCGCAGTGTTCAAAGAGCAATGAAGGGGGGGGGGGATTATTGAATGTGTAGGTTCTGCGGAGAAGGTTTCAATAAAGAGTGCGTTTCTGTTAAAGATTCTTAGGATTATATTCTATCTTTTGCACAAACACTGCTGCTTTTTCTCACGAAACTTCAAAAGCAGAATTGGAGCAATGTTGTGTGTGGTGTGGAGGAGGGGGGGGGGGGGTACTTATGTCAAATTGCTCATGCCACACCATTCGGACATGGACCTTCATAACGATTCTTTAAAAAAAAAAATCAACTTTGCTCTCTTATTTCATTTCTAAGGAACTTTTTTGTAATAGAATTTCTCTATTTTGGGAACAAAAAATCTTCTCATACATTAAATTTTTCCGAAATAATTTTTAAATATCTATTAATGTCAGAAAGTAAGCAAAATATGTTTGCGTTATGCTTCCAAGAAAGCTATTACATCGGATTGAAACACGAAGATAAGGAGAGACTCTAAAACTCAGTAGGTCGAATTTCAACCGCAAGCGAAACTAGTAATAAAAATATTTTAGCAAAACTCATATTAATAAATTCTGCTATGAATATACAATTGCAATTCATTTATTACAAAGAACCGTCAACTATAGGAGTTCAATTACTTTTTGAAAAAAGTGAAAGTATAAAATTGATACTTCCTCCTCAAGTTAGATTTGTACTACTTTTTTTTTTTTTTTATCAGCACAGTCGACTACGTTTTGTTTTACTTAAAATAAAGATTCTTTTCTATTTATTTATCACTAGCCGGGTACCCGGCCCTGCCCGGGTTTCTGCCGGGTATGGTGTTTTAGTGACACTCGTTCATAAATTTTTCAACATTAAAGTGCATATCTATAATACACAAATGGCTACTTCTGTAAACAATGGTAATTTTTTCTGTCTGGACAAACTAAAAAACTGTATTACACACCGTAAATACAAATGCAAGCTACAAATAATGTTTAGGTAAATCGGAAATGAGCTTGGTACAGGGTGCGGAGGAGAAACTTGCAGACTTGAAAAGTCAACTAAGGGAAAAGAACGTCATGTATCAGTTTACTACTTTTTATAAGATATGGTACCCATTCTGAATTTTTATATTAGTTAGATTTAAAAACTACATCGGGAAGAATGGCGACCCCTGTTAATGTAGCACTTATCTACCCTATATTTGAAGTTTTGTTGCACTCTTTCGAGCATATATCGACTGGGATGTTGGTGAGAGTAAGCCGGATGTTGTTCTTCAGGCGTTGCAGGGTCCGGGGCTTGTCGCTGTAAACTATCGATTTGAGATACCCCCATAAAAAATAGTCAAGCGTGTGAAATTGGGGGAGCGGGCTGGCCACGGTACGTCACCTTTCAAGGAGACGTTATCACTCAACTGGTGAACCACAGCAAGTTTGTAGGGATGAAACTGAAGTTCGTTGTGAAGAATTCGTCTCAGTGTCCAATCAAAAATCCCCAAAGCAGCAGCGTGTTTACGCGCCGAAAGCCTGGGAGAGCGCAAAAACGACTCTCTGACTTTTTCGACGTTTTCTAGGGTTCTGGGAATCCGTTGACCTCCTGGGCCTCTTTTTGCCACACCCCCACTTTCCCTGAATGTTTTCACCCACAAAACAGTCGATTCCCAGCCAGGAATGGGAACAACGGGCTGAATTTTGAACCGAGTTCGGAAGGCACGTTGAGTGGCGACCACCGAAAGATTATTTGAAAAGTAAGATTCGGCGGCGAACGCTCGTTGTTCCTTCGTCCAACGCATGGCGACAACTAAACTATGAGATAACAAAACTTCAGGACCCTCTCTTTAAAATGAGACTCTTTCCAATCCTTTCTGACTATTCCTTGCTAATTAGCATCCGATTAAAATCAGCAAGTTTCTCTGCCGCACCCTGTAAATTAAAATAAATATATATTTACAATATCAATCGCACTGGAATCAAGTATTTCCAAACATTACACGTAAAATAAGTCCCATCATTAGTTTATATCCTTGTGACTACATTGGTGAAAACATCTTACGTACCTAACTTAAATTTTTTTTGTTTCTGTTCTCTAACTGTTGCCAAAATCAATTATCTTTTTATTTACCCCGTTAGCGATTATTGGCACAGATGAATCTAAAAATCCTAAGAAAACAATAAATTTCATACTTACTCCAGTGAAGCCTTGGTTCACATTTTCACCATGATTACTATTAATATTGTTGTTGCATGGCAACCAAATTTTTGCAACAATGCACTGAAAATTTAATTATTTAATGGGGAAATTAAATGAAATTTACTATTTTCCATAATAACTTTTTTAAACTAAGCTTTTTAGAAATAAATTATAGCTTATCCTGCTCTCTGTTACTGTAGCTATCTAACGGTGCAAAAATGGTTAAAATCAGTCCAGTAGTTTGGAAGATTACCCCGGACATACGGTTTCAGAAGTAGTCTTTTATGTATATAGATAATTGAAACTAATAACGTTTCTTATCTTTTAACAGCTTATTAACTTAATAGGTTTTAATTAATTATGAATTTAGCAGCTGTTCTAAGCACATAATGGCATTTAAAGCCTTTGAGAAGGTAATTTAGCAACTTTAAGGGTTAAAAATGTATGAGTTTTAGAAATTATAACCTTACGTCAACAATCAAGCCCACCATACAGGGAGGGCAGTTGCCCACCCTTTCTGATTTGAGAAATTAATGTGTCTACATATAGAGACCCATAGGCATTTGAAATGAGGAGGCCCCTTTACCATTTGTGTATTTGATAAATGAGATTTTAAATAACTCATATATATTGTGCAAATATATTTTAGTCATTTAATGCTATTATGGAATATATAACCAATCATAATGATTGATTATGTTACAGGTATAAATAGCGTTAATGGTGAGCACGCCTTAATTTGCATAGGAAATAAAGCTTCTTCACTTACGAAATTCAATATTTTAGGCAAAATTCGTGCTATTCACGCGATAAAATAAGCTGTGAGTACTTTTGGGCTCTTGTACCTGTTTTGGTAGAAATTATGCTCTGGTGATGCGAAAAAAAGTTGGATTAGAGCCGCTATATAGACAGGCCGGCGCGGCGCATCAAGGTTAAGTTCCAACTTATAGTTACGTTACTTATACACTTTGGATCCAACTTATTTACTTTCAATTTTTCATTGTTGCGAGTTCAGGTTACCAGAAAAAAGGTTTGGCACATTGCTAAGCTTTGCCAAATCCACGTGATGCTAATAACTACTCACAGTGAAAAATTACCAAAACGCGATACTCTGGCAGAAAAGACAACTTCTCAAGCAGTCAAACACGCGCTGGATCCAAAGTTAATCTTGATGCGTCGGCTCGTCTATAAAGGGGCCTTAAGTTGGTTGGAAGTATGAACGTTTACTTAAGTTCTATTCGCATATTGCATCAAATAATGTTCTTACCTTTTAGCTCAGTGCCATCTTAAGTTAAAAAAAAGGTCCCTTTAAAACCCCGCGGCCCATAGGCAAGTGCCTACATTGCTTATTTAGTAATCCGGCCCTGGGCCCGTCATTTAATTCCGGGAGGATGGGTGCAAATGATTTAAAAACCATCAAAACCACACCCACTAGCATAAAATAGTACATTAATTTCGCAAAGTCAATAGGGAAGCGGGAAAGTTAGTGAATGTAGTACACGGGGACCATATTCACTACCTGAATGATAGTGGAGTCATGACTCGAAATTTCGCGATTACACTGATGAAATTTTGGCGGAAACTTTCGACAACTTTGCAAACTGCAAGAGGTGAGGTAGTCCCAGAAGTATAAGAGAAAATTTTACTGTTGACAACTGTCGAAAATGACGATAAGATTTGGAACAATGATTGACCCTCGACCAGACGGAAATATAAAGGAGGGGGGGGGGTCTTTAAGTGACCAAAAATAGCCTTAAGCTGCCCTTTTAGAACTTATACTTGAACAAATCGCCCCAAACCCTGTATAAATGCTGAAAAAGAAGAAATTATGACTCCCTCCAAAACCAGCTCAATCGTATTATGACTTGTGGAACAATAGTCATAAGGTCCCTGTTGATATAATTCTATTTAAAAAACGTTGAAGTTGTGCAGGAAGTCAAAAGGATGTGATAAGCATCTTAATTCAATCTAGCAACTTAATGTTAATTTGTTAAATGCAAGGTAATGCTGCTCAATTGTTTAATACAATTTTAAATAGAGCAATTTCGTGAAGTATAGAGGATTTTTTTGTTCATTCTCCGCTGTTATTGGGTTACCATCAGTACTATTTAAGCCGGTAAATTGGGAGTCCACTGTAATATGCAATAAGCGTACCCCCCCCCCCCTTAAATGACAGGTCACTCGCAGAATTATGGATTAGTGTAACTTTGCCCTTCAGTTATCTTCAAACCTACCGATAGATTTCTTTATGACAGGTAGTTTGTGCATATTAGTTAAAAAATTGGCAAAAAATATAAATCAAGTAATACTTCTTCCTTATTTGTCTATTATTACCTAGGGTTCTTACAAAAACTATTATACATGAAGCTATCAGTAGTTAACCCCGTTATGAAAAACATAAAAGGACCACTATTTTTTTTCCGATGTAATGGGAATTTTTTTATAACAGGTGGTCAAGCAATATCAGATATTTTGTTGTATTGGTATCCACTGTTATGAGAGAACACTGTATGTACATAAATACAAAACAAAGAGACTAATCAAGCTTTTATTAAAAAAATACGCGAATGTATATTTGCATAGTCATCAGATTTATTTACATTTTTCAAAAAAAGAAAAAAATAGTACAAAAAGTGAATATTTACAATTTTTACAATTATGATATAGGAATTTATAACAAAACAAAACTACAAACATACTGAAAAAATACCAAGTCATATATAAGGCATCTAGTAGTACTTTAAAAATAAATAAATTTTAACTAGAAATATTCCACATTCAAACCTCATACAAAAAAGAGTGTCATAATATCAAAATTAAAGACCTCAAAGATTAAAGCACTTTCACCAGCAACTAGAAGTCTTGATTACTGCAATTCTATTATCTTGCAACTGACATCAAGATTATACATATGCATTTAACCATTCAAACAAAACAAACATAACTGAAACACACATCGAAAATACCAACAATAAGAACAAAAAACGAATGCCATAATTTCTTACAAAATGAATGAATGAGAAATAGGGCTTAATGTTTCACTTTTTAATCACATTAGTTTAAAATTAAAGTATTTGAGAGATTTTATGTTAATGTATGTTTTTAGAAGGCAACAGAAGCTTTCATGCTAATGTAGTAATATAACATGTTTTAATAGGGTAAGTGCTCCAGTAGTCGGCCGTTTAAGAGATTTTTTGTTGATCTTGGCTAACCTAGAACTTTCAGCTATCAATACAGCAACAAAAACAAGGTAAAACTTTAGAATGAACCTTTCTGATAGTGAATCACTAATTTATTTCAGAAATTAAAAAAAAAAAAAAAATACGTTAAAATCTAAGCTGTTGTCAACACTAGTAAATGCTCCGGTAGTCGGCCACAGAATCATCTTAGTTGAAAAATAAGCAGAATCGCAATCTTGGATGACGGGCACACCATTCAAAATGAAATGACTCATTACTAATTCAAAAAAAGTACCCAAAACTTAACCACCACTGGTTGATGATTGATGATAGGTACATGAATGTGTGAATGCGTCATATCTGATTTTGAATTAAAAATATACTATTTATGAGGAGTTTTATGTCATTGTGGCCGACTACTGGAACATTTACCCTATGAGAAAGACCTGAATAACTTCTAAAATATTTTAACTGAGCTAAAGGCAATTAACAGTAATAAGATCAAAACCAAATAAAATAATTTCAGTAAACTAATGTTAACCTAATGTGCTCAATCTCCATTCCCAACCCCCAATTAAATTGTATATTGTACCGAAATATACTATATATATATATTGTGTCAACGTTCAGGCAAAAACCATAAACTTTATTTTTGAGATGTTTGAGATTTCAAAAAATAATTATGAAAATTAGTAAAAATCATTAGTCCTTTTCAATCCCGACTTAAATTGCGGACTGCTTACATAATAAAGTAATTAATTATGAAAGCCAATTTTCCTCCGTAAAAAAAAATTTCTGAACCAAGTGAGTTTTGCCTAAACAATTACAATATCATAATTTGAAAATATTTCTCATAAAACCCCAAATGACCAAAAATCTTTTTACTAAAAAAGATTCTTTGTCAGAAAGGTTTTTGGTTTGTTTATCTTTGGTGAAAAGATAAACAAATATTGTTTAATGCACATCTGTAATGGTTAACACAGCTTACTGATTTTTCCACATGTGCCCTTCTAAACAGACTTATTTACATATTTTTTTAAACTTCTATTTTCTCCCTAATCTATTTAAATAATATCGAAGATACAAGGCATTACTCGATATTTTGTTATACTTTTCAAAGCCTACATTAATTTTTTTTTGTTTAAAAATGTGTAAAATTACTCTGCATTTAAACTACACGTTTTTTTTTTTAGAAAAATTAACCAGTTCTGCTTACAAAAAGGTTATTTTATATATGTATTCATATACAATGTGGACAAAACCTGACAACACTGTATTGCCTCTGAGAAGAATGAACTAATGATTTGTGATTTGCGTTATTATTCAAGGACCATCGTGTACCCTGTGAAAGATCAAGTAGATTCAACAAACAAGTAGTTATACTGCATGAAATATGATTAAAACTGTATGAATAAATATGTTGGGCAAAAATCATCAGGACATCTTACATTTCTTGCTCTACTCATCTTTTGTGAGCAGAATTATTAGATTTTTAGTTTCCTGGAACTTTCTCCTGCCTATAATTTACAATAAATTCTACTTCATCAATTTAAATTTTTTTGCAAAATAAAATAATTTACATACATTTCGATAAGTAAGTTTTTGGACATGGAACAGTTTTGCATACAGTAACAATAGAGCAATAGAGATAGAGCAATTTGCTCACACCATTACAATATTAAAAGAGTTAACCATAATTTGTGTAATGACCAAATTGTGCCACCACAATATTACTTATTAGCAGAAAAATAAATTCAGTGTTACGGAAAATAATCATTTCTCTAATAACCATGTGCTGCATTAATAAAAGTGAAAACAATCACTAGTTTTCTTCCCACAAACGACATTATCACACATTTCCAGTTTAATACCCTTTTTTGTACGTAAAGTTTCAAGAGGTATCATGATAGTTAAACCATTGTTTAAATATTTGAAATGGTCACATAAAAACCATATTACAAACTATTAATGGCGAGAAGAATAAAATAAAAAAAGAGCATTCTTAGTTAATATATAACTGTGCTAGCAAGTATATATTGATGACATAAAATTAACTTTTTGCACTCAGTTGTTTTTAAAGCAACTGATATATTCGATAAATGCAACATAAAATGTCATGACAAGAAAAGTATACATTGATGAATACGAATGATCCTTAATGAGTTATACTGCACCAAAAATGAGCTAATGAGTTTATGCAGCTGAGTATGTATGATTCAAAATCTATATGAATGTAAACAAAAAGCCAATTAATCAAAAGTTTATAACATTATCAGTAATGAGGATACATGGTGTAGCAATATTTAGTCAAATTTGTTTGAAGTTTTATAATAAACAACTATACTGATTGTTGAGGAAAATAAATGAAAGAAAAATACTAAATAAGCTTAATTTTAATTTAATTAACTGTAAATTAATTTTATTTCAAATTAATGCACAAATCATTAAAATTACACATGAATCTAAAAAACTTCCACAGCTATTTTCTTCAAAGCAAAAAAAAAAAGTTGAAAAAATTATTTTTGCATCAGTGTTTAAAATGATATGGTAAGTGAATTTAGCAATGGTAACTAAGCACTTAAGCAGGAATAATTAATAAAAGTCAAAAGTAATTTTAAGATGCAGATTGAAAATTAATATTTACAAGTAAAAAATATACTACTGCATGTAGGAAAAAAAAGGATTAAAAAATCTATGTAAAAAAGGAAATCAGTGCAGATTGTATTCCACTGAAGACATTAAAATGAAAATTATTAATTGCATATTAATATGCAGTAATATTTATAATATAGTGAAACTAACGAAGTCTTAACTTATAAATAAATGCCTTCAACCTAAACACATTCACACAAACACATATCTATCAGACAAACCTAATCACTCATAAATAATAGCAAAAGTGAGTAGTCTCATTAACAAATAATCAAATGAATTTCCAACACTAGATAAGTGAGTTACTAATAAAATACATACCTGCAATAAATGCATTTGTTTGCCTGCTATTACTGTATTTTCGCTGAAAAGCAGCAACAGGAACTTTGTAATTTGCAGCAGAAATTCTGTGCACAGTCACATCAATTACTTTGTGACATTTTAAACAACAATATAGTCGTATTCTGTATGAACAGGACCCATCTTCTTCTTCTCTTCTTCTCCACAGAACCACAAGTAGTTCACAGGTCACTTGTATTTTCTTCAAATTCGAGCAGTTGTTGCTCAATCATCCGACATTTTGATATTGTGAAAATTTAGCTGCTACCAATAGCAAGCAAACAAATCCTTAGTGTTCTACGTAATCTTTAATTTGAAATAATATTTAATGGTACTCACTTTAACTATTCAATGATTCATGCGACAAAACTTTCAGCAAAACAAATATATTTTTCAAGAATATTTCAGGTTTTCATTCTTATAAAATGCACTAGTTTTCAATTAAGCAGAAATTGTATTGTTTATGATTATTCTCCTTGAAACTTAGTAGTAATGTAATTATTATACAAAAATATTAAAAAGTTGTCAAGCAGTAGTGAATAAAATCTGCACACCTAACATGTAAATTTCATTGCACCTATGCTGCCGTGCTAAGCGCAAAAATGTTATCTGCAAACAATCTTAAACTGAGACATGGCTGCATAAAGTTTTTGCACCTCCATGTATTTGATTCAGGAGTTACTTTTACAGAATTTTTTAAAAATATTTCCCGTTCTTAAATGACCCTTAAAAATGGTATTTAGGTAATATACTTCACAACAAACTACTTGATGGCAATAACTCAATTTTGTTAAAAAGTGCAGATACGACTTTTGTGCTTAGCACTGCATTATGCAAAAGGAAAAAATGATGCATATTTATTAAAAGCATGATGTAAGTATGATATTGGTTTAAACTTTTTGCTCAAATGATGCTTTATAAATAGAAAATCGCAATAACATTTAAGTTATTCATAAAATGTATAAAGAAATAAAGCTTTTCATTTTAAATGAAAAATCTATAACCATAATCAAATTTTATCATATTTTAATCACTAAGAGAAAAATGAAAAAGAATGTTAGTAACTGTCAGTTGACGACTTAATTACACATAATTTCATGTAGAGATTGGAAACAGTATCTACTTTAAAGTGCATTAAAGTTCTCTAATCAAACAGTTACTCAACTTCTTAGGTTAAAAATAAAAAACAAATTAAAAAAAAAAAAAAAAAAAAAAACAATATAAAGCACAAGTTATAAGTTGTGCTTTATTCGTTGTTTCATTACTTTCTCTCTCTTTTTCATTTATAAAATGCAATTCCTTTAAATAAAGCAGAAATGTATACTCATATTTCACCACAAAAATAAGCTGTGATGAAATATAAGCAATATTTCATCTCAAATTATTTTAAATTGCTTTTCATTAAATTCTTAAAATTTTGACTAAATGCACAGTAAGTTTTAAAACTACATTTTAATCGGTGCATAGAAAACAAGAGAGAGAAAGGGTAAAATGAGTTAAAGAAAACTGCGCGTTAAAAAATAGTAATTGATGAGCTTTAAAAAACCCTTTTTAGAGAATTAAAAAGCTCACCAATCATATCATTTTACATTGTTTTTAACGTCAAACCTTTAAAAAAAGTTTTATAAAAAGAAAAACTTTTAACAAATTTGACTAAGTATGTACACCTTAACTGCAAAAACTATACGACAGAATGACTTGTGCATCTTCAAGTATTCACCACAGACTATTTACATTTAACAGGCCTACTTAATAAGCAGTCCAGTCATTGACAAGCAGTTCATTTTCTTTAAGCACATCAACCTAACTTACAGCATTTTCAAAATGCAGTGAATAAAAAAGTTGTTTAGGTACACAATCCACTGAAGTAAACATCACTTGACATGGGGCTATCAAAGTTAGTGAAGTATGAACTAAAGATATATTCCACTCATTTTAAATAATTACTTTTTGCCATTTAAATTTCAAAGTGGCCCCACTTTAATGAAAGCTTCCGGGGGTAATTTTCCTTCACTCTGAAAAAAAAAAAAAAATAGAACAATCAAATATACACTCGAAGAATAAACTAATTCTATCCTTGTTGAACACATATCAGTTATTTTCAAAAATACCTACTTGAAATTTCATGAAAACAGCAAGAGCTCTTTGATAATCCCAATCATTTTCTTCAAGACACCTATTACAAAAAGAAGATTTAAGTAAACAACAATTAAAAAAAAATTCATTAACATCTCAAGAATATGTAAAAGACTGAATAAAACTTCTATGTTGTATGAATACTAGCTAATGTACTTGACCAGGATACCACATCTGAAGATCTTGGGACACAGCAGTAAGTAAATTAAAATTGATATTAATTTTTTTATGCTTTTCATTCTTTATTACTAACCTGAAACATTATGCAAGAGTTTGTGTGAGCAAAAATAAAACTAAATTTTAAAAATGAATATAGCAAAGTCAAAAGTTGTTGGTGATTACAGAGTGCCAATTTTAGGGAAGAATTATTTCAAATATAAGCAAATTTTCCTTTAATTAACAATTCATTTATCTGAAGTGTGGTAAGTAAAAGTAAATTAAAAAGAAACATAAAGAAATTTTGAAGTGGCAGAAAAAAGTTGTTCTTGTTTTTCTGTTAGATTAAAACAACATTTACTAGTTATATTTTCTTAGAAAACATATAAATAATTCTAAATATTTAACAATATACAGGCAATCTATATTATTGTGTCACTATTAGTGCACGCTATTTTGTAACACGTTTGTTCTTGCCCAACGGCGTGGGGAGTAAAAAGAAAATTAACAAATGATTAAAGATTAGCATCAACAAATTACTTCCTAATTACTGATGAGACTGTCATTAACAGTTTCATTCTTGGACAGTGGTGGGCAAAAGTTCTTTTCCGGTATTTTATTAATTTTATGCCAGAGATCACAGCACACGAATAAAACAAGAAATGTTTGATTCTGCTTGCATAGGTATATAAGTCTGATGTTCTGTCTTGCAAAATCTTTTATATTGACTCCAAAGGTAAACAAGCTTAGAATGTAATTTGGGAAAATCTTTAATACACACATTTTTCAAGATAAAACCTTGTCATCAAAGGATGCATCTGTATTAACAGGAGTTCTAGTGCTCCAGGAATTAGAATGTTTTAAAAATCACTAAAACTTACTTAGTTGAAAAATCAACAT
The DNA here is from genome assembly GCA_038373865.1 of Uloborus plumipes. Taxonomy (NCBI): domain Eukaryota; kingdom Metazoa; phylum Arthropoda; class Arachnida; order Araneae; family Uloboridae; genus Uloborus; species Uloborus plumipes. Next base: position 138,893 of record JAXGGA010001089.1, read on the forward strand.
TCATTCCAGTGTTTTTAGAGAGTTCAAGAACCAAAATTTGTTTTTCGGCAACAGTCTTTTCCTCTGTAGGAGCTGGACTAGGAGATGGTGTTGGTGCTGGCATTTTAAAAGCCTAGTAAATGCAGAAAAGTAGAAACTACATTAGTATAAGTACATTCTAATTATTGAAAAAAGAACATATCATTTTGGTATTTAATTAATTTGTTACATAAAATACAACTATTCAGTAGCAATAAATTCTAAGCTGTAAAATTATTCTTTATAACTTTAAAATTCAACAATATTTCCATAACTTTGGTAAACTACCAAACATTCTATTAGTTCAATGAAATTTTCTTATTATCATATTCCCGGTAGCAGAAATAGTCCTATGACCCATTTTGCAAATTCTTGAGAAAGTCTGCGGATTATTTCTAGTTAGGGACGGGGCGAAATTTGTTTTAAAAAAAAAGCTTGCATTTCAGCTTTTGAAGATTTGTAATTGTATCACATATTTTCTGGGAATAACGCACAAGTTGCATGTGCTTGTATTAGCATCTTATTTGTAAGCATTTCTAGGTGCCAATTTAAAATTTGTGATTAATCTAATGTCGGTTTATCGTGTAGATTTTTTAATTTTTACTCTGCATTCCAGACTGCTGCAAAAACTTCTACAACTGGGTTCACATTAGAAGGCTGCACTGTATATTTGACCATTTGTAGGAAAACACTGCTTTGATGTTTTTAAGTGTTTGTGCTGTTTAAGTGAGTAAAAATCTTTAGTAACGAAAATTGCATGATGAAAAACAATGAAAAATGTTTCACTAACTTTTTCTTTCTACGAAGCAAAGAAAACAGAAATCCAATGCTGACTGCAAAGTTTTCTACTACTCAATTATTTTTGAAATTTGTACGTTTCAATTCTGATGCAGCTACTGATCATACTTTCAACACAAAATGAATTTTTCTTCCACAAATCTAGTAGCTTACATTGGTACCATTTACATTACATTACACGGTAGCTATTTCAACGTTAGTACTATTTAGTCTCAAAATCTTATGTTATTTTATTACTATTGGATGCTTAAAGCCAATGGGAAAATAAAGTAAGTTTCCCAAAGCTTTAAAAATATTCTAAGAAAATTAGAAAGAGTAATGAGAGAAAAAGCCCTGATTCTTATATCCAATGCTATACCATCTCTTCATATAAAGTTTTGGAAGCAGTCAGAAAGAAAATAATAACAAGGATGATCTTAAGAGTGTGCAATCTTTCAATGTTATAACATACTATAAAATATCTATAGCCAGAAAACGTAATTTTAACATTGCATTAAAAATTTATAGCATCATATATATTGAGTAAAATATATGTAATAAAATTGCTTATGCACACAACAAAAATTTGTGAAGTAAAATTTCTATACTGACCTTTGATTGTTGTTCTTGACTTGCATGAGCAATATATAAAGTTTCATTTACAATAACAAAACTAAAAGAAGAAAAGTCATCAATTATTTAAAAATTTGAGCTTAAAAACTTTACAACTGTTTACTTTATATATATTAACATACCCTTGACCTTGTGCAACAACAACAAAAGTTCTGCTAAATGTTTTCAAAGGAACATTGTTTATATCAGCTCCCACTGAAACAAAAAAGAAATGAAATTACAAACTAAAATGAAAATTTGTGCAGAATACGAAAAAAGTAAAAAAAAAATTAATTTACCTTCTTTAAATACTCCTATGACAGAAAAACTCATCAGTCCAGGCTGAAAAACAAATCTGTTTTTTAAAAAAAGCTCTTCAAATGTGTAATCTGTTACAGTAGAATAGCTGTAGAATATATTTGATTGCAAGTTAAAAATATATTGTCTTAAACTAAGACTCATAACAAAATAAATGAAAAATATTTCATAAGATTTCAAAAGCAAAATTAAAAAACTTAATTGCTGCAAAGCAAAATTTAGACTGATGCAATATTGGACACATTGCATTCCAGAAACAGAATTGATGCAACTGAAAAATGAGATAAAACATACTAATTATTGATTTTAAATCCTGCGTCAATGTGTTATCAATGTTAGAAATAAGAATTTAAATCTAGGCACCTCAATGGTGCCTAGTATACATTTCTAGGCATCAAATTGGAAAAACCAGCAACCATTTTTAAAGGAATAAAATAATTGGTCTTAATCTCAACGAGCCAGGAAAGAAAAACTTCAATATGATCCAAAACTTTAGGCGCAAAGTTTTGCACCTAGGGTAGGAAAAGAAAATGTTGGGTTTTCACAGAAAAATTCCTTAGTAATGTAGCTTGTGATAGTGGGAACTTTTCTGTTTGAATTCAACCACTAAAAATAAAAAGTTATTAAGTTACAAAAAAATTCCAAAATGCCCAAAAAAAAAAAAAAAAAGGCTTCTACATTTTTAACCAAAGTATTAACAGAGAAATGGAAGTCCCCCCCCCCCCCAAAAAAAAAAAAACATAGGTTAGCAGGTATGCCCTTTGTAACAAAATAGTTCATTAAAAAATAAAATCACTTACAGACACATGATAGATATCCACACTGAATGATGTAGGGTCATGCATTGTCTGAGGTAGTTCTGATAATGCACTCACAACACTTAGTTTCCCTTGCTTTAGTAATTTATACCTATCAGCTATAATTGGAAGGGGAAAAAAAAATCAGTTTTGCCAAAAATATAAATTTTTATACAATTATTACTTTTTCACATATCCAAACACAGAGATTAAACTGTGGAAAAAAAAATGTTGCAGATCTTTTTTCCTTCCGCAGAACATAGATTAACAAGTAAATGATCTATATCCCGACAAAAGAAAGAAAAGAAATTGGAAAAAAAAAAAAAAAAAACAAGCATAGGAGCTGAGCTCACACAGAGCTCACAAATAAATTAGACTATGCTTCTTAAAGAGCATGCCTTAATTTTTCAGTACTAGAGCGTTTGCTTTTATCTTATAGTTGACTATAATTCAGCAAAAGGGCAGTTATATAATGAAAAATACCTTGGAACTAAATAGTATAGGATGTTTACTACGTTTAGTGCTAAAAAAAAAAAAAACTTAAAAACAAAAACTGCTTTAACTTTATGTATAGCTTTTTCCTGATTTAGGTTCTTATCTCATCAACTGTTTTTTTCCTATTGGTACAATATTAGCTAAGAGCGAGTAGGTGGCACTAACATCGGATATTGAAAATGGCAAAACTAAAAATAACAATGTTTTATTGCACCAAACTTGCAGATCACTGCATAGACACCCTTGTGCAAATTAGTTGAAACAAACTCGAAATTTGAAAAAACTAAGAAGAAATACGATTTTATCTGAATATATGTAAAGTCAAAGGATTATATAACATAATAGGACCTCAACAACTCTTTATTAACATTTAGACACGATTAGGCATGGAATTCACCAATTTTTTACACTTATTTGTAACATGTGTGGACATGAATTTGTGCAGTTATTGGCTTCTCCATAGTTGAACAGCCCTAATGCAATAGGCGATTCTTGCAAATAACCCAAAGATTCTTGATTGGATCGATACCAGGAGAGTTCCCAAGTCCTCCATTATCTCCATTTGGTTCTCAGACATGAAGTTCCTGGTAATTTTGGGCGTATAGCAAAGGGCTCAATCCGGCTGGAAAATCTCCATTTCGCTTGCGCATTGTTTCTTTAACTGGTAAAGCATTTCTTTCCGAAATTGTAATTGATTGCTCAGAACGCATCATACCATCAGCAGGCTGCAAAAAACCAACCCCATTTTAACTAAAACAACCCCCAAACACCTTCTTTTGAGGGTGTAAACAAATTGGTTCATGATGCAGGCCCAAATTCTTTTACCTGGAGGTCTCCATTCGTTGGCCTTTTACAATGAGATGAATTATGTCACAAAATAGTTCTTTCCTATCATTTTAACTGCTCAATTCTTACATTTTAATACCCACAAGTAGCACGTTTTCTTAAATGGTTTGGTCAGAAGCTGTTTCTTCACGGACCGATAGGCTAACGGACCGGCTGCAATAAAGTGCTTCCGAACAGTAAATGAGCACATATTTATTCCATACTTTTTTAAATATCAATTAATTGCTGCACAAGTCTTTTTACTTTGCATAAGTAGAAAAGAGTCATCTATTGGTTTTGTTTTCAATTTTCGGGAACATTTCCCTCTCCGCTTTGGTGATACTCATCCTGCTTCTCTATTTTGTTTTATAACACGGTTCACATTTGTAATACTAACGTCAACTATCTTCAAAATCTCTCTACAAGTCTTTGGCATATGTCTGGAAAGAGTAACAATCTTTGTAGTGTCATATTTATCGCTCACAACAGTAAAATCTCAACTGACGTGAACATATATGCAGTTTTATCTACGGAAGTTCCTCCACATGCTCCCCTAGAACCCTTCTGATTAGTGAAAATTGACAAGGATTTATTCATCTCATCCATATTTTTACTACTTTTAGTATGATTAGTGAAAAATACTAGGGTTAATTTCAAAATTAAAGAAAGAAAATTCTTTGTTTCAATTAATTTGCACAAGGGTGTAATCAGAAGTTGACTGAATATGAACATGGTTGCTACGTGGAAAGCCACCAAAATTACTGTATCTCAGAGTTAAAATTTAAATTCACAAAATTCAGCCACTTAAGGGGAAGTTAAACAGAAGTTGTGATTGGAGAACATTTATTGAATAATGCTACATATGTTTAATAAGCACACAATACATTTAGGAAGAATATTACTTTACTTATACTTTTTCATTTGGTTCACTTGGAGAAAAGCTTGGTTTACATGTTTACGCCAAGTAAAATGTGAAGTAATAAAGAATAGAGGAAAAAAAATGAAGCAATAACTTGGAACACAGTATTCAAATATTGACAAACATTTCCAGTACCAGAATTAGATGCCTTTACTGCTAAACTAGACTTACCATTATTAGTTTTTAAAAAATTTCTATTTTCCTCATAATATTTACGCAAGGAACTTGATGAACTCCTATAATATTGAAGAAATAAACAAAATTAAAGAAAACACTCAGCTATGAATATTTATCAAATAAAAGTTGATTAAAGTAGAAGAAACTTACTTTTGAGTGTGCTTGGACATACTCAAAGAAAAATTAGCCTGCAAAATATCAGAATAAACTAAAAAAAACACAATCACTTGAAAAAAAAGTTAATTACTTTATTAATAATTACATAATTTGCTCCTTCTGTTTTTAGTTTTTATCAGGCACGTCATTTAGAGGGGGTCCAGCTTTGAGAAATCTACGTATTAACAGATAAGTGGGCATTGGCTTATGCTGTTTTACGATAAAATTGCATTATGTTTGCACCCTTGAGCTATCCCCCCCCAGAAAAACTTTAAAATGACCTAGTTTTTACATTCATTTTTTGTCACTCTATCTAGTCATTTCACTGGATTGAATATAGGTTCATGCTTTATTTCATTGCGATAACTATTAATGCATACTTTTGCAATTGAAAAAAAAAGGACAATGTGAAAACTTACTAAATCAGATTTTTAAAAATCAACTTTCAAATATTTTAAACATAAATAAACATACATGATTCTAAAATGTGCATAAAATACATTTAGCTATTTTTAAGGGCATAACTATATTTCAATTACTGGTACAGTGAAACTTCTGTAAGCGACCACCTCTATTTAGCGACCACCACTGTTAACGACCACTTTCCTAAAGCACCGATTTTTCCGCCTATCTACTTAATGTAAAAAGTCTTCTGGAAGCGACCAGTCAACCCAAACCAAACCTCCATGAACGACCACTGTCTGACCCTTTGTCCAAAAATTTTCCGGAATTCTTTTCACCACAAAAAAGAAAAGAAGAAGAAAAATCCACATTCCAAACTGGTCAGTCGACTTTGCTGCATTGTTTACTGATGAGCAACAGGTCAGGTGCAAGGAAGGGGTGATACATGAAAAGTCAGACTGCTGATAATCCCTAGGGTCCTCTATTCTAAGTAAGATAAGCATGTTTGGTTCGAATTTAAGGAGCATGCAAGAGAAATGCCAGTGCACTTCTGTAACCATTCTCGTGTACGTGTTAAAACATGTCTAACAAGCGTGTTACTTTAACTTTGGAGCAGACTTTAAAACAGCAGACTTTAGAACAAATAGATTTTATTATGGAGAATTCAGAAAGCATGAAAAATGTCTAAATTAGCGCTCTTTTTTCAGAGTTGAAAAATAGATTAGAACGAGAAGTTGTGTCACTAAAAGTAAAAAATATGAAACAATCTGAAATTTCTTCATATTTCAAGAACGGTTAAAAAAATCATAAGTGTTAGTGCTTGCATTGTACAGTAATTCAATAAATAATAAAAGCAAGTATTTTTCATGTTTCTTTATTTTTATTACAGTAGAAAATTTAATGTTCTATTTTTGGAAAAATTCTTTTGGTATTTTTAAGTTGACTTCTTTGAGCGACCACCTCTCTTAACGACCACTTTTTCGCGGAACGGAGGGTGGTCGCATTTGAGAAGTTTCACTGTATATGAAGAAAAACCAATTTTAATGTGTATACATGACTCAAATCAGATTTAACATTAAAAACGTCAGGAATAATAGTGTACTCGAGTTTAGAAAAAAATGAGTAATTTTAATTTGAATTCTCTTTTACTTTTGAAAACTACAATATACTAAATGATTCTTTCATTATTTATACGAGGAATTACTTTTGCATACTGAGTAACTGAGTACATTGTAATCATTTTTCTATTTTAATACTATTTATAGGAAATCAGTATGGGTCCACAAATATTTGAAATCAATTTACAGCAAAAAGAAAAGCATTGAAACATTTTAATATTAATTACTAATATAAAATGACAAAACACTTAATTTTAAGGATTGCAAGAAGATATTAAGTTAAGAAGGAGTTCAGAAAGAAAACTTTTATTTCAACTATTTAACTAAAAATGTTGAACCCTCCAAAATTACGTTAAAAATTAAAACAAAATTTAAAATGAGAAAAGTACCTGCTCATGATAAGCATCCAATAACCTTGACCGGTCACCAGAATCATAAATGGTATAATACCTAAAAAACCAAAATAAGTAAGCTGGAGGCAGAAATTCTCTTATGAAGCAAAAAGAGCCAAAAAAACTGGTAGCTAATGTGAAATCAGAACACTAGCGAGTGACTGCTCATTTATACGGTACAACTCGTAAATGGTCGCAGTCCATGGATGGAATAAACAAGTTGGCGGTGTATTGCATATTTTATAACTGTGTTTGTCTTTTAAACAACAATCTCTTTTGACTCACAAACTGTTAAAAAGAAATTGCAAAAAACAATTTGACTACCACCAGTGTGTTTTATTTATTTATTATTAAATAAATTAATAATAAATAAATAAAATACTTTGTTTTAAAGAACTGTCTCCAAAAAGTACTTAAATGCAAGAGCAAGTATTTTTTGTAACAATTATGCGTTAGTAAACACTTGCAAAAAAAGTGAAAATTACTAAAACCGTTGCACGGGGAAAAAAAATTATACTTTATTTTAAACATCAGCGATAAAAAATCTCTAAGAACTAGTTCAATAGTTCAACTCCATGTGTCGCTCTGAAAGACCATCAGTTGAGAATCCTTGTTGTGGAATGCTTCATTTCAATTTGGTATTTGATGGTATGTCAGATTTTATACATTTCTGGCATGATGTACATTAAAATAAAAATAGTAAGCTATAATTTAAATTTACCATTAAATTCAGGGATTGGAAAATTCAGCGAGAAAATCTTCTTGCGATTTATTAATCACACGTTGAAATGATGCAAAAAAAAGAGTCAAGTCCAAACAATAAGAATCAAAGGCAATATTTTAAACCCTTTTTTAAATATTGACACCCCCCCCCCTCTTCTTAACTACCCAAAAGATTTAATTCAGACTTTGTTTTTAACAACAGACCATGTTATCTGTGATCAGCAAATTGTAATAAAATTTATTATTCCCACCATTATAGCATATTAAAACACAGCTCCATTTTTTAGAAAGATTATTAAAAAACAGGAAAGGAAAATTAAACTTACTGATCTAAAAACTGAATCACCATCTCTTTTACATCTTCTGCTCCAAAAAAGCTTTTCTGAAAGTATATTAAATGAGATATTCATTTTCATACATTTAACTAAATATTTATGTAATTAGTAAGCGATTAAATACGTTTTTGAATACCTGAGACGGAGGGAGGTTTTCATCTCCTAGTTCAAAACGAATTGGTGTGGGCAATTCTTGTTCATCCTAATAAAATACAACGATGCATTTTTTTTTTCAATGGATACAAATATTTCAATAAGCAAATACTTTACTTATCTTGAGCTGGGGAAAAATCACTTTTAACTTACCAGCCTCAGAAGATTAGGGAATCGATCTCGAACAGTGCTAGAAATATAAAAAAAAAAGGTGGACCGCTTCAATAATGAAATATCCTTAAATTCAATGTACATTCAAGACTAAAAATTAAGTGTTAACAAGATGCTTAAAAAAATTTTTTTTAATCATTTTTAAATTAGAAATAAATAATTAACTATCTTAAGTCACATTTTATGATTTAAGTATCAAAAGTTCAAAACTTTATGAACAGAATAGCTGGCCCATAATGTCAACTGCATCCAACAATTGGCACCAATATCACCAGCCTGAAAATAGACTCAAATTGTTTAAAAAAAGAGACAAGACCATTTCATAGCAGTAGAACAAAATATAAATAATTGAAAAGTTATGAATGAAATCGATGATTAATGTGAATAAAATAGTAATGCATAAGCATCAACTTCAAAATGTACTTAATATACCTGATATAAGTTGCTTTATCAGTAAAGTGATCACACAGAGGATTACCGTCAAGAATTAAATCTACCAGTTCAAGGCCTTTTAAATGATCTAGTTCAGCAATTGAATTCAACTGAAAACAAAAACCAAACATTTTAAAACTTACTACGTATTAGTACAAATCGAAAATAGAGCATGTAATAAAGATCAAAACATGCTAAAAAAGTTCCTTTACTAAGAATATCAATGCACCTAAATGCTTCTTTTTTGAAATAAATACTTAAGTTATCCAGTTCTCTGTAAAATTTAATAAGAACTAATTATATTAATTTTTATATAAAATTGAAGCAGCTACAGCTATCAAATATTTTAGTATACAGGTCAGGTTTAACTAAAGCGTTTGATTCTTGCACAGGTCTTTTTTGTACTTTTGGTCATGTATGCAACAGCTTTCCTTGTGAAAGGAGTGGAGGACAGAGGAACTCACTTCTTTTTTGATTCAATTGAAATTTCAGTCAGACAGAAGGTCTGGCTTGATTAATTGGAATTTTGTAAAAAGTTTGAATCCAAATTAATTCCAACAGAGTTTAAGGGACAAAAGTGTTCTTTGATTACTATGTTTTTTTCGTTTACTGTTACTTTTTTCATTCACTACTTCAGGTGGTTAAAGGGGAGATATTTCAAGGCATATTTTAAAGACATGTCCAATATGTGGTGAGCTTAAATTGTTTAATTTTGTCAGCTTTAGAGTGCAAAATAGTCAATGTAGGACTGCGTTGCTCTTGATTTTTAACCATACTATGCAGAGCATAAAGTTATCAATTGGTATTCCATTAGCTAGATTATAATTGATTATTTATCTTTTCTTCTTTTCTGAAGTACAAGACTTGGAATGTGAGATGCATTTTACTGGGTAGATTTGGTGGGTGGGTGAGAGGGTATGGCATTTTGCAACGTTGAGGTTCACAATTTTATCAAACATTTGCTAAAACTATGAAGATTAAATAGCATATTACAAAATAGTATAATAGTAGACAAAACATGACATTTTAAGTACAATCAGAGCAATGGTAATTTAATATATGCAATGCAATTTCTAACACTTACCTTATTATCCTTTAAACTAAGGGTTTTCAATTGTTTACATGCATTAGGTAAATTAGAAAAAGGTTCCAAGGAGAATAATCGATTATAACCAAGATTCAAGGTTTCAAGCTAAATGAAAAGTGAAAATTAGAACACTTAAATTCAGCTGCATTTACATAGTAACTTTCATTTGTTTAACAGTTTATTTAAATCAGTTCCATGATTATCAACCTTAGAGAAACAATATGAAGTACATGTGCGATGAATTTAAAGAGCATTTTGCAATCTCTAGAAGTAGTTCAATATTTTGCATAAAATCATTTAAAAAAATAAAATCAATTAAATCCGAGTTTGCACCAGGGGTGAAAGTGGACTCCAGTAAAACTATCTGAAACTACTAAGAAGCTTACCCCCCCCCCCTCGCGTAAAAAGATTTTAATAAAAAAATCAGGACTCCTTGGGCGAGGGGGGGGGGGTGCAAACACACTTTTTCAAAGTTTTTGCCCAGAAAACAAAAATTATTTTGATTTTAGGCGCTCCAAAACACTATTCCATCATTTCAAAAAATTAAATCAATTTTTAAAAATTCATTCAACTTGATGAAAAAATAGTAATACACGTTTTTTTTAGTGCATTGTTATGTCTAATCAAAGACACTTTTGACATGCTAAAAAATCATTTATCTAATTCTGCAGCATTAAACAAAAACAATGTCAAAAATATTTTTGCAAAAAAATGAACCCATTAAAAAACTTCACTCTGCAAGTACTCTAAAAAGTAAAAAGTAATTTTATTCTTTGAACATCATCGATACTTCATTTAAACATAAGTTTTGAAGTTGGTGCAAAAATACTAAATAGAATTTTACGAAACTATAATGCGGCTATAAATATAAATTTCAATGAATCTAGGTTCTTTGATTGCATTCGCATACACTACATTGACAACTGCATATTTATGTAATGTTACAAATATTCAACTCCTTATTTTCCACGGTTTCTCTGAAAATGTTGGCAAAAAGTAGTTAAACATCATTTTACCTATAGTTTTGCAAAACTTATGTTTAAATGAAGTATGGATGGTGCTCAAAGCATAAAATTATTTTTTACTTATTAGAGCACTTGCTGAGTAAAGTTCTGAAGTCGGTTCATTTTTTTTTTTCAAAAATATTTCTCTTTTATTTTTTTTTAGTGCAAATGTACTTCTAAGGTAATGTTTCCATTACGCAACTTCACCTAATTTTCTTAAGTAAATGCTCCATAAAATAAACTATGTAAAAAAAGTAACTATCAACGTGTCTAAAATTTTAAATGATTGACACTAAAAACTAATACTTGTTATTCTCTGGTATTAATTTGTGTACTAGTTTAATCAAAGGCATTTAAATATTAACACTTTTTAACTAATTGATATTTCAAAGCAATACTAGTTTCTCATGATAGAAATACTATACATACGTGGCCCATTATCTGTTATCAGCATTAGATGAAGATAAAAAGACCAAAGAAACGAATTTCATTACGTAATCTAGAGAAGCCTTACATTTAAAATTGTCAGTATTACGATTACTGTGATCACAATTTCTATTTCGATCGATTTCTGAAGGTTCCAGTTATCAAACCCATACCACGAGACGATGAGACCATTTGGAAGGGAAACCCTTTCAACCAAAAAAAAAGGAATTTTTGAAATCGGTAAAGGCGTCTTCGAGTAATCTTATAACATACAAAAAAAAAAAAAAAAAATTCTCCGATGAATTGTATAACCTTCTCCTTTATTAAAATCGGTATAAAAAAAATGTGCTCAATTAAAAGAAGTTTTTCAACAAGAAAAAAAATTTCCTATTAAAAATTATTTCCTGCATAATTGTTTAGAGTTGACACAGAATTTGCAGTTTTTAAAAATGCAGGTTCAAGCTACAACTCGAATCTTATTAGTACAATTTTCATTTTTTTTTAATCTTTCAATTTTAATGCAATCGATCACTAATTGCCTCCCCTGACACTTTTGTGATGAGTGCTTTGTAAAATTTTAATATACACCTAAAGATTCCACTATTTGACACTTTATCCTATGTTTCCCCCTCACATACCAGATATTTTATAGTACAACCAGCAATAGTCATGTCTCGGTAGAACCTCAATGACACTGCCTTTGTGCAAAGCCATGATTACAGTAAAGTTATGCATCATTTAGTTATTTGCTTTTGCTATTTTCAAAAAAAAAAAAGAATCAAGAGATAATTAATGGTGAACTAATATAGTGTCTATTTCAAAATTCTGATTAATTCTTTATTACTCATATCAATTATCACTAAGTTTGCACACGAATTTCTGTAAAATACATAGATAAAAAAATCATCGTAACATACCTCTGGAATATGTTCTTGGATTATTTTTACAACAGCTCTTGCAACTACTTGTTTATTAAGAGGTAGATAAAGCATTTGAGACTTTAATGCTAGCAAGAGAAATAAAAGGATTAAGCAACAAGAACTTAATACATTAAAACAAATATTTTTAAAAATAACAATCCAGCACATAATTACAAGGAGTTAATTTATAACAAAAGTGGAGGAAAATCTTATGCCGAACAACTTATAAAACAGCCAAAAGCTTATGATCACCTCTCAATAACGAGCAGGCCCACCTTTATCCCGCAACACAACGGAAACACGCCTTGGCATGGATGCCACAAGTCCTAAGTAGATGGCCAGAGACAGATTGTGCCAGATGTTTAAGCAACGGTCACGTCTATATGAGATATTACGAATTGGTGGTCTTTGAACTCTGAGCTGCCGTACCATGACATCCCAAATGTGTTCTATCAGACTGAGATCAGGTGAGTTAAGTGGCAAGGACATTAACTGGAATTCAGTAGCATGTTCTTTGAAACACTCCAACACAATTTGAGTCTTGGGACATGGGGGTTCCTGTTGAAAAATTCCATTTTCAGGTCAAAAAACAAGGCCATGTCAGGGTGTAACTGGTCTGCAATGATGTTCAGATACCCTGTAGCATTCATGGCCTGATTTACCATAACCCTGGATCCCAGAGACGCACAAGAAATACCAGCATCACCAGTGTGCTCCAATACTATTCTACTTGGTCCTGTATTGTATTGCGCTGTCAGCTGAGTCACTGTACGGCTCCGATTTTGCTTCACAAAGCGAGAGTCTCCGACGACCTTTTTCTTTGATAACGCGGGACGTCCAACACCATGTCGTCTACTGCTCATTTCACCGTCATTCATCCATTTTTACATAAGTACTAACAACTGTAGATCGCAAACAACCCACGAGTATTAGTTTCGGAAATATTTGTTCTGAGCCTTCGAGATATTACAATCTGCCCTCTCAAAGTTGCTTAGATCCACAGCCTTGCCCATCACACACAGGAGTAAGTGAAAGAATGATTCTTCAGACTCTCCAGCAGCAGTTAAATACCACTTCCTCCTGACTACGTGCCTTAAAAGTCTTCCAGGCGAGTCCATTCAAAATATAAGGGTAGTTATAATGTTTTAGCTCTTGAGTGTATACTGCCGTGCTAAGCGCAAAAGTGGTATCTGCAGTTGAGCTCAAACTGAGATATCACTCTTTATAGTTTTGCCTTTATATATTTGATTCAGATGATACTTTTTCAGAATGTTTTAAAAAATACTTTTCGACCTCGAATGACCCCAAATCTTTTTATTCTGATAAAATATGTCAAAGAACCAATGGGTCACAATAACTCAGTTTTGTTAAAAAGTGCAGACACGACTTTTGTACTTAGCACGGCAGTATATTGTTCAGGACTGGAATATTGTCAAAACTACTGAAATTCAAAGGAAATACAAGGAAGTCGTGCTAAACTTCTGTGAACTCTCATGCAAATTAAACCTAGTTCATAGTCACATTTAGGACTTTCCTTCATTGCCCTTCATACAAAAGGAAAAAAAAGCTTAACGTTCTCACTATACATGATTCCAACTGACAAAATAGTTTTCAGAATTTAATCACTCACTTTACAAGATTAGTATAAACTATTTTCATTAATACACTAATTGCTTTTTTCATACAAAGTGAAGCTTTAATAAATCATGACTTCATTTAGGGTCCTGAAATACTTTAGAGGCTATAGCTGAAAGATGTCATAGCGGAATGCAGAACTGCTAAATTGATCCATATATAATTCGAAAGTGAAACTTTTGTTGAAAAAGAGCTTCCAATTTTATTTTATCTAACCAATTAAGTTTGCATTGATGAAAAGATGGAAAGTTCTATTAACTTCAAAAGCAGGACGAAGTGACCTGATCCACACTTCGGTTTGAAAAGATAATCACGCTAACTCTAAAATCTGAGTTTAAAATTTATTCTTCCATTGTTCTTAAGTTTGCTTTACCTTACCAGGCTATTACACAGGTAGTAAGGAGTCGCAAATAATTAAAAAAGTATAGGAGCACCCTTGTACTATGTAAAGACTAAGATTAGTTCGAAAAATTTTCCAATTTCTACTTTTTAATGAAATGTAACGTATGTAGTGGAATGAGGGGCAAAGTGAAATAATGAAATTTACAGTTTTCAGTGCCACCTACCTGGTGATATTTAAACTATGCAGTCTATTCCAGTCAGAAAAAAAGTTCTTCGAAGACTGCAAGCATTTTCAAAAATTGACTCGCTTAGTAATATTTAGTTGTAAGCCAAAAAATATCTTTGTCATTATAAAATGATAAAGTTTTTAAATATTAATTGAGACATATTATTATTTGGAGCAGTATTTATTTAATATTCAGCCTATTTATATCATAATGAATTAGTCAAGTGCATGCAGGCCAAAGGTAATAGTTCATTTTGTTTACTTATTGACTTATATTTGTTAAATCATTTACGTATTTATTTATTAATTCATTGCCATTACTTCAGTTGATAAGTCATTTGTTCATTCATTCATTATTTTAGTCACTCATTTTTTTGACGTGTTTTGAGATATTTAAAGTCAAAAGTTACGGTCAATCCCCTTGAAACCCTAACCTGTCGTAAGAAAGTCATGTATATCAATAGAATGCTTCATTATTTAGCTTCACAAAGGTTTTTAAATTTTTATTCTACTGTAGTTAGGAGAGAAGTTACAGTCGTTTGCATGCAGCCACTTTTCGTTTTTTTTTTTTTTTTTCACTTTTTGAAGTTTTTTACAGCCCAGTATTTCATACAATTTTTAAAATAAAAATCCAAAAATTGGCAGGAATACTTAGCTTGTCATATGTGTCCCTCATACGAAATTTTGTTAAAATCGGAAATGGTGAGGTCAAATATTTATTTTTTCTTTTTGATTAATTTGATGTGGAATTGCCACCAATTATTTTTTATTTAATCATCTATTTGTTTATTTACTCATTTATTTATCCAAAAATTTTTTTTTAATCCAATAGAAAATAGTTCATTAGACAAATATTTTCCTTTACATTATCTTATAAAAATGAAAATTTTCCACTTTTTTGTAAGATACAAATTTACTGCCAAAAATATAAAATACTGCAATAAGATGTTTTTTTCTTAATATTACTTTTTTTAGTAGAAAGAGAAAAAATAATTATGTTTCTAAGCCTTCAAATACCTGGATCATAGTGAAATTTTGTCAGCTCTAAACTTCTTGTAATGGCATCATAACGTGAACTCATACAGTTCTGAAATTTAAAAAAAACTAACA
The DNA here is from genome assembly GCA_038373865.1 of Uloborus plumipes. Classification (NCBI taxonomy): domain Eukaryota; kingdom Metazoa; phylum Arthropoda; class Arachnida; order Araneae; family Uloboridae; genus Uloborus; species Uloborus plumipes. The sequence continues at coordinate 154,463 of JAXGGA010001089.1, forward strand.
CTAGTCACATTCCAAAATATAAACAAGAAATTTTTTTAATGAAAGGTAACAAGCATAAAAATCAATTAACAGTTCATACTTAAACAGTAATAACATATACTATATCACATATTACAATAGTGGAAAAAATTAAAACTTTTTGTAAGTCATTGTTTTGTGAATTTTTATGAAATTTAGATTTAAGAAAAAAGTTAACTAAAAGCAGTATAGACTAAAGCAGTATAGAATCCTGAATTCAACATTTTGAAATTCAGCAGTTTTCTAAAACATCACAGGGCCCAATACAGGTTGATTTTACTACCGTTTTTCGGTACCTTCACAAAAATCATGTTTTAAAATAGGCAAATTCACAAAAAAAAAAAAAAAAAAACAACATTGGCACATTCATAAAAAAAATGTTAATATCAATAGTTTGAAACCAAAATTGCTATTAAAATAGAATGCTTAACTGATTTGTATGAGCATCAGATGAGTAACGACTTTTTAGTTGTATCTAACCTCATTTTTAGCCATTTTTTGCGTAAGTGAAATAAGAAAAATTTTGTGCAATCTTCTAGCATCCATTTTTGGGTTGAATTTTTTTTGATAATTTATGGAACAGTATTTAGTACAAAGCCTATTGAGCAGAAATACAGCTGTATTTTTGGAATAATCCCCCAACCCCCCTTTAAAAAAATCATGTTTTAAACAGTAAATGCCGTAGCACTTTTCAAAAATTTACGTTTTCTATTACAAAATTTAAATGTCCATTAAAAAATTATCAAACCAAAGTATGTGATTGGGGGGGGGGGGGACTGTGCCTTTCACAATAATAGTATGTTGATCTCATACTTTCACAAAAATAGGTAGTAAGACAAAAATTTTGGATTTGGCATTATTTTTAATTTTAAAACTACTTTGTTTAAAGGTTAAAATGTTTCAGAGGATTGTAACTTTGTTTTCTTATGTAATTGACAACATTTCTTGCAGCAGTGCGGAAATTCAAGCTCAAAGAAAATTCAAGAAGACTTTATGGCATGTTTGAGGCAAGAAATTTTTAAAAATGAAAGAAAATTAAATGTAGCAAACATATTTCAAAAATGACTGCAGTTTTAATTTTTTAAATAATACACGAAAAGGTTTTGTTTTTCAGCACCATCCTTTAAGTGGAAGAGTTTTCTGGTAAAAATTTTTATCAGTTGCTGCTTTAATTCTGAATTGACACGAAGAAAATTTTGCTTTTTAATTTTTAGTTTATTTTATTCATGGTTTCAATTTCAAAGGTAAAACTTAAACTTCACACAAACAAAATATTAGAAAACCTAGAATTTGATATTTCCTGCACTTATATAGTCAAGCTTTTACTGCAGTTAATGTTTTTTATTCAATGCAAACAATATAAAATCCCTTTTATGTCTATTTCATGGCTGAAGAAAAATCAGAAAAGTAAATTCAACTGTTGTTTTAGAAAAAAATTCCCAAAATTTTGCTCAATTTTCAACTTTAATTTATGTAGCAAATCACCTGATTTTTATGAAAGTACAAACAACAAATATTTCAACAAATGACCAAAAAATTTTTTAGCACCTGTCATCACTATTGTTTGATAAATTTTATTATTAACCATGTTAAAACTCTCAGTGACAATCTGAAATTTGGAAAACTCGAGTTGAGTTGGAACAATGGTTGCTGTATTTGAGGCCTCACGCTGGACTGAGCAAAATAATAACAGAGCGAATGTAATCGAAATATATTAAGAAAATAGAATTCTTTAACAGATCGATATTGCTAGAATTCATTATTTGATTGCAGAATTCTGTGAAGGATACATTTTTAGAACATATAACTTTTTTAAAGATCAGTTATCCAGTAATTACAAAAAAAGATAACTTATTTATCGCAATAATTTCAATCTAGAAAAAAGTATTGTGGTTAGTATTAAAAATTGACACTCAAATCGCATTTAGAAATGATAGCAAAACTGTTTCAATTTGTACTAATAAGAGGTATACCTTCATACTTTCTGATGTTGCAGCATCAATGGAGGTGTTTGGTGGTGCACTTCGTGACATATAAATCATCATCTACAAAGAAAAGAACATAATTCACCAATACATTATACATAAATCTTTTAGTAAACAAAACAAAAAAGGGCATTTCATCTGCATTGTATCTTTCCCTGTTAAATTTAGCAAATGAATCCCCCATTAATAAAGGTACAAAATTTTTTGTAAACTAAAATTTATTTGAAAATAAAAAAACGACGTGTATACGTACATAAATACGTGTATACTAAGCTCAAAATTGCTGCTAATCCACTAGTTCCAGACCAGTAAAACTCGCCTTGCACCACCATTAAAAAATAACTGGTACGTGGGACCACCTATTTTTTAACAATAAAAAAAATGTGCTTAGTTTTTTAGCATCTAATTTAATGCGAACCGCCAATGTTTTTGCACCAGTATATATTCCTGTTCATTGATTTACCAGATTGTTATAATTTCTAACCCCCATAGTGATATATATATATATATATATATATATATATATATATATTTCAAGCACAAGTGTTAGAACTCGAGCTAATTTTACGAATTTCATAGTTAGAAAAGCTCTTATTTCGTACTTAATGACAATTGACGGGTAATAAAAGTTAAAAGTATGATCATGACACCGCTGCCGAATATACAATACATATTTTAAATAATACTGAAATAAAAGTTTGGAAAAATTTATTTAAAATTTCTTTAAGTACATCGATCGAAGCCGTCACTCAAATTGGAAAATATGGAAAATGACGCTTAGTTTTTGGATGACGCGTTTTACTTTAAATCAAGCCAGAAAGTTGTAAAATGCGTCAAAAAATTAAACTATTGAGTAATGACCTTTCACATAAACAGGTGTAAATCGGGCTAAGTAATTTGGAATTGATAACCTATTATTCAGCATGAAAATTACTTATTTTGGTGTCATGTTTCATGCATCAAACGTTTAAAATAAATCTTCCAAAAAGATTGTTTCATTACAAAAGGAAAAAAAAAAACCTGCTACTGGTTGTTTTCGGTTTAAAAAACTGAAGTAAAGTCTTGGAAGATGGATCCAATTTCAATCTCTTAGCGCTACCTCGACTACCGTATATACTCGCGCATAAGTCGAGAAATTTAGTCCAAAAAATGAAGTTAAAAGTTAGGGGGTCGCCTTATACACGGTGCAGAATTTCTCAATTCTTGGAAAAAAAAAACACTCAAAAACGAGAAGATTTTTCCGATTCAGTCTAACTATTTTAAACTAACGCTAAAGAAGTAAATACTTCTGCATTCTACTGCATGATTTGATTATGAAATAAAAAAATAAATAATTACCATGAACGACCGATGTTGCGAAAAGCGCGGGAATTGCCGTATTCCCGAATTTTCTGATTGATGGTGTTTATCTTTTTTAAACAGAATGTAATACGGCTACATCGCAAAATTTCATTGATAATAATGCAAAACAAAAGCAACAGATAGCAAAATTTGTGATCACAAAATCGAATCCTTACAAAAACCTCGATCGCGAAATCGAACCCTTTACAAAAATCGCGATTACAAAATCGAACCCTCTACAAAAATCGCGATCGCAAAATTGAACCCTTTTATAAAAAAGAATAACAATTGTGCTATTTTCGACACAATAATGCTCACTGCATTTCATTTTCCTTCTTTTTAAAATTTTTATATTCAAAAATGGCGGTAAAACGTTCCCGGATCGGTCCCGATTTACAAAAATCGCAATCGCAAAAATGAACCATTTTTATGAAAAACAATAACAATCGTACTATTTTCAACACAAGAATATTCAGTGCATTTCATTTTCCTTCTTTTCAAAATGTTTATGCTCAAAATTCGCGGCAAAACGCTCATAATCGTTTCAAAAAGTGCGATCTCGACTTATACGCGGGTTTTCGATTTTACCCGATTTTCCTTCAAAAAATCTGGTATGGACCCCACACTACTTCCTTTTACGTGTAAATTTCTTAGTAGTTGCCTTAAGTGTTAAAAAAGTGCTTGGAGTAAGCAAGGTAACAATTCAAATATTTACTCCCCTAATCTACCACGAAACAATGCAAAAAATATTTTACAATGATTATTTTTCTAAATATTGCTGATTTTAATATCATTTAGTGAATTTTTCGCAAAATATCGCCAATAGCGCCAAGTTGAACCCAAATTCAAAAAATAATTTTTTCGCCAAATTTGTCGCCAACTTGGCGATATGTCGCCAAGTTGGCGTCAAACACTTGGCGACTAAAATCTTGGCGACATGTCGCCAAGTGGTGGCGCCAATTCATATCACTTGAGTCTGTATTGAAATTAACATTGATTTACCCCAAAAAAGGGGTAAAAGACCCCTTTGGGAACATTCGAATGCAATCACAAGGGGAGGTGCACAACTAGACCCCCCTCAGAGCCTGCATACCAAGCTAGAAGTTTCTACGGCATATAGTTTTTGAGTTATGCGAGCCACATACGCACATACATCCGCACATACGTACATACAGACGTCACGAGAAAACTCGTCGTAATTTACTCGGGGGTGGTCGAAATTGAGTTTTCGGCTCTTTGTATGTTGTTAGGTACATATGCATGTGCTGACAGTTCGAAAAAACTACGCGACATTCATTCAGGGGTGAGCAAAGTCAAAATTTAGACCGAAATTTGAGTGAAATTTTTTTCGTGATCACAATACTTCCTTTACTACGTAAAAGGAAGTAAAAAACAGAGGGTCGACTTATACGCGAGATCGACCAACACACGAGTATATACGGTAGTCATTTTCACTCATTAAAAAAAACAAAGTCTTCCAAAAATAGATTAGATAATAAATAACTTTTCCCCTCGCCAGATACTGCGAGTAAACCAGCTGACCTTGATTGGGTTCGGGGATCGAGATCGGGTCTGCAGAAACGCACCGGTTTTTCCACGCCCCCTGCGTATGAGCCACGTGCAGCTAGTTCCGCGCATCAAACGAAGGCGGTCAGCGAATTGGCGAGGAGACGGGCAACCTGTCAATTTTTCTCCCAGGCCAATTAATGACGTCACGCCCTAGAGAGAGTGACTACTACATCCGGGTAAACTGGTTTGAAGCACACAATGAAAGCCATAATTTTGGATCAGGAAGTTTTTTTTTCTTTGGTCAACCGGTTGCGATCGGCCCCGATATTTCTGGTCGCCATTGAAAAATTTTGGTAGCCAGCTGGCGAGTGGCGACTGCTAGTCTGCACCTATATATATGCATATATATGTGCGTGTTTGTGTGTGCATACCCTTCCACTCATTAATTTCTTCACTCTTTGCTTTTCAGTTTCTTCAAGAAATACATAAGGAAATGAAGTCTTGCATGAATATAATTCTTTATTCAAGCAAAAACAAATGTTGCATGTTATACTTAAGAGATAAATTCAGAAATTTCGTCTCTCTAATCATCCCTTCAGCAAAGTAATCACTTTTAAAAGTGATTACTGCTTTTAAAAGTGCTTTTAAAAATACACCTTTATAAGTGCACATGGGGAATCATTATATTGGGTAGTTAACCCAAAATTTTTGATCCAATGTCATTTCAAACCCTTTGAAGCACCTTCTGCACATGATTTTAGCATGTAATATAAGCTTGCATTCAAGACTTTGGGGATGTCAATCTATGTTTTGGAGCACTTTTTTGAAGTTGTTTCGATTGAAAATACTTCCCTTAGAAATTGAGAAATTGGAAGTATATTTCTGATAGTTTTTGGATGGTGTGATACCATTTGGAGTCCATGGTTCTATCCCTTTTTACAACATCACCAACTACACCACCCAGAACTTTCCTAAACAATAATAGAACCCTCTGCATGTTTAATACTTGATGAGATACAAGCAGGAAACATGCACTGATTCATAACATGACAAACTGAGACTTCTTGGACCAAAAGATTTTGATTTTCAGTTGGTCTGAAAAGTACTTTTCCACTAACGTGTCTAATCTTTGTGGTTTTCTAGTCTTTTGCATAAAATAAGGTAGTTATTGCAAGACAAATTTACTGCTTTTGGTTTTGTGAACAAGAATAATAAAAGTTAAGCAGCAAGATAAGAAAAACTTCATTTGTGAAAATCTTGTCAGTGCACAAGACAACCGCGAGGAACCAAAAGCTTTCCAAAGTACTTAACCACACAAGTTTTCATTTTGAGCAAAGGAAAGTACTGGAAATTTGTATTTCAAAAACTCTAAAAAATGCATGTCAAAAGTAGGACATTACAGTGAAATATGACAAATCTGCCGATGTGAAATACGGGCCGATTTTTTTTACTTTTTATTAAATTAAAAAAAAAATATTTTTTTTACACACAAGTTTGGAATTCACTTTCCAAAATTCTTACAGTCTATTGACCGAAATGCAATAATTTGCCTAAATAATTGTTTTCAATTCATAATTTGGGTACAATACGTTTTACCTTATTATTATGCATTATACGCATGCCGAGCGATCAAAAAAAAATATTTAGCCTAAAAAATGTTGGTACTTATGGTTATGTTTGTATCTCAACTTGTGTTCTTTTTTAGGTATAATAGAAAATATTACACTCTGAAGGCAGATGCTAAAAGATTGGTTCAGTTACAGCAAAACTCGAGTATTGATATGTGCCATCAAAGACACAAAAATAAGACAAAAATACAAAGAATTCAGTATGTAATAGCCAAATTTGAATGATTTTGAACATTTAAACTAAGAATAGATGCCTTACCTATTGAAAATAAATACTAAGGATTTTTTTCCAAAAATGGTGCTGTGTATTGATTTCTATTTCTTTTTTTTTTTTTTTTTTCATCTTGGTGGTTGTTTCAAGATTATTTATTACTTTTGGATTTTAAAGTTCTTTAAATAATAGCTGAAAGAATATGCTTTTTAAAATAATCAATTACCTTATGAATAATTCATGAGTATTTTGACTCCCCCCCCCCTCTTTTTTAAGACACAGCTTACAGTTTTTGTTATGGATTTGAAATCCGCGAAATACTAAAATCTGAGCCACCATTTCTCCCAAACTGGGCATATTTTTAAACCTCCACTGTATGAATAATAGAAATCATATGAACCCTGTAACATCAACAGAAAATTTTTACCTTGAATCCATCAGGGAAAGTAACTTTTTTGTTAACATCTTTAATATGAGTAGCAGCTGAATATTCATTAACAAAGAATTCTGCAGCATGTCCATTGAATTGAAACTAAAATAAAGAATGATTAAATAGTCGAAGCAATGTTGGTGAGTAAATGATATATCAGTGAAAATTTAAAGACAAAGAACTTACACCAAAAGGTGAGAAAGGAATTTTACAATTTGCTGCAATACTCCTTAAAATAAAATCTTTCCCAGATTTTCTTCCATGGGGAACCTGCAAGAAAGTACAATGATAATTATTAAAATCTGAAAAGCAATTTAAAATGTTAAAAATTTAACTATGAAGTTTGTTAAAAGAGGGATCATATAATTACGCCTAAAAATAAACAACTCATATTTAAAGAAAGAAAACAGCTCTGATAAATTCTTTTTGGTGCATGTTTATTTTGCATTATAGCAAGACAACAAATACCAAAAAAATAAAAAGAAAAGAAAGAGAGGAACTGACCTAAAACAACAAGAGCATAATATTCAAAAACTAGCAAGTCAAAATATTTTAGAAGCAATTTCAACGTTCATCTGGAAATTTTGCTGTGTAGAGAGCCATCAAGAATCACATGATGAAATGCTTTCATAATTCCTTTTTGCAGTACACGAGTTGATTTTTGAGTCTTAAGTGTGATCACAAGTTTGCGATTTAAGACTGAATATTTGGAGCAGCAGATTCTGCATGTACTCGCAGCACTTGCTGTGGCCAATTATATAATAATTTATGAAAAAGAGACATTAAAATAAAAAACTAAAAAAGCATATCAAAGGTAGCAAATGTTAAAATTGCTTCTACCTTTTAAAATAGTTAAAAACTTAACAAACGCAAAAGAATTGAAATCTCAAACACAGCAAGCAATGTTCGGCAAAGCAAGCACTTGATGGTAGCATGTCCCTTCAGCAATAATTCAAGAAGAAATGACTAGAAACCTTGTATTGGTCCACTGGTTAGACATGTTAATTTACTGGGCTGAAGCTTTTTTTTTTTTTTCAATTTAAAGCCACCAAAAAATCTGAAAAGTTCTAACAGCTCTTTTCCTAATACCAAAAATGAGAGAGGTCAGAGAGCAAAATGCAGATTTGATACAGTGCAGATAGTTGCTAAATTAAAACTGATAGCTTTAATACATTAAAAACATAACAATACTATGTTTTAGGTGCAATGCAGTGTTTTTCTAGGGGTAAATCTTTAAAAAGCACCCCAAACTGTGCTTATCTTAAGATTAAGATAAACAAAGTCAATAGATTTTATGTATCTCATTAACAAAACATATTTCTTAATCAAAAACTACATGCAGAAAAGAAATAAAAAAAGTTAACTTTTTTTATACTTTCTGCATGTAGTTTTCCCAAAAATATGCATTCTAAAATTTCCATACACACAACAAAATTTTAAACGCTTATATATGTCAAAAATTGAAGATTTAAAAAAGACATTGGTATGAAAATTATTCTCACCGTAATTTTAAACCATGCAGAACTGTCTTGATCACGAGACATATTGCCATGGTCTGATCTAGACTTTCCTATAAAAGTAAACAAATATTAGAATCGACAGAAAAAAAGGTTTTAAAAACCTTTAAAATAAGGTAATTGGGACAAAGTGAAATAGTTAAGATATTTAACCTGTTTTAAAATGACCATGGAAACTTGTCCTTAAACTTATTTTTACATAAAGAAGGAATAGTGCATTTTGTAACACAACTTGCTTTTAAGAGGACCAGGTAAGCTCTATCTCTACCATTAGTGCCAGCGCTAATGATTTCAAATTGTCAGCCCGTAAATTAGCCAAATTTCATTCGTCTTAGCCAGATTTCGAAAGTCTTAGTCAAAGAATTTTTTTTATTATTTTTTCCTAATAAAATACATGTTTTTTTCCCCTTAAAAAATTTCAGAGAATTCTTCATTCAATACTTTAGCCAAATTAAAATCTTCCTCTCCAAATTTCCGATTTGACCGAATTTGGCGAGGTGGCGATCGCTTAACATACCTTTTTTTTGGAAATGGTGAAAGATAGAGCTAAGAAATTTTTAGATAACGTATTTTACATACTTTAACACATCCTTTTCTTTTTAAGTGGAAATAAAAATATATACTTAATATTTTACTCAAAATCACTTATAAATTAGTACCTATAAAATAGTAATAATAGCAGTAGTAATTATAATAAGAGTTTCGAATAAAGATGTCTCTGAAGCACGTATGAGATTCCTTTCTTCTCTTGGAATAGTGGTGTACTTCACAATTCTGCAAGTACTTCAAGCACTAAGCACTACACATGTGTAGAAACGTGAACTTTTTTTAAAAAACAGATTCCAAAATCAAATTGATTTATACAGGTCTATGAAACGAATATTTGTTTATTTGTCCAGTACACAGTCTTACTGCAGAAAAAGCATGCAATTAAAATTTTTAGGCACACATTCTTGACATAAAATGAAAAACAGTACTATGCCTCCATTCTTGGCAGCTGAAAGTGCTGCCTCTGTTCCTCCAAACATATCAATGAGTTCTAAGTGCTCTGACACTGCATTAGAAGCAAATTATTCACTCAGAATAACAGCACATGGCTAATAGTGCAACCAAGTGATGGCTACAAAGATGTTGTATGAAATTTTTTGCCTTATATAGCGAATAATTAAGGGATTAGTCTTCGAGGGAGATCACTTAAGGTTATAACACAGGTGTAGCCACATATAATTTCCTGCAGAAATCCTACAGATTTTTGCAGATTTCCTTTAACTAAACATGTAATTTTGAGTAAATTTTAGATTTTGTCCCGTTCATAGTAAATCTAAAATTCCTGCAAGTGTCGCAAAAAATTAGACTTTTTGATTTTCTGCCTATAAGCTTAATTTGCCAGAAAATTTAAAGAAATCTGCAGATATTGGGCTGAGTTTCGGCAAAATATATCTTCAGCTACAAAAACTAATTGCAAAAAATATGCCTTTCTGCAGAAAATTTTCGGAATTTTCCCTCACATTCGGACAGAATTGTTCGGCAGTTCAAGTATCTGTTCTGCGACGTTCGTTCCAAATTTAGCAGTATTCTGCTATGGGGGATATTGGAGACAGGATTGTTATCAAACAACTTAATTGTGAAACATCAATTAGTTTGAAATAAAGCTTAGAAACATGCTATTTCAAATAAAATAATATAATCAGTTATCATATCTACTATTTTATTATTCCGTTTCAAATGAATTTCTTCTATTTTTTATTAGCACATCAAATGATAAATTAAAATGTTTTCCATCCAGTATATTATTTAATTGCAAAGTAAACTGAAACACAAAACAATTCCTTATAAGATATGGCTCTATTTACTTAAGTTGTAGAAATGATTGAATAAGTTGATGTCATTACAAAAACCATTCTAATTAAATGATCACACAAATAAAATCTTTTAGTGTCAATCACACATTTTTTGCTATTTTTATTAAAATTTTAAATACACAGCATTATATAAAAAATAAAAATTATTAAATTAAATTTCAAGAAATGTAAAAACAGACTAACAGTGTTAGAAATAATTGGCTTTTAGTCACATTTTGCAACCAAAAATTTTGATTTGATGCCTTAATTTCTTATTGAAAGTGCCAAATTTGATGCCTAAAGTTTTGGCTTACATTGAGACTTTTTTTTCCCTGACCCACTGTGATAAATGCCTTTGACTACCCATACTGATAAATTTGTAAAAGTAAATATTCCATCAGCAGTATTGAGCAGACCGCAGTGTATATCAGTTGTGTGCTTAATAAATATAGGTATTTTTTACATTTTGGATATATATATTTGATTCATTAAAGGTATTTTGACACCAAGAAACTTATATTAGGGACCCTTGTGACTCCTAGATTTAAATTCTTATTTCTATCATTGCATACTAGTTCTGAAATATATTTACACTGAAATGAATAAAACGAAAAGAAAAAACAAGACAATAAAAGAAGGCTTCAAAACTAGCAAAGAAATTAATAAAACCAATTCAGAGAACTTGAAAAGGCTGTAAAAAACGAAAAAAGTTTCGCTCCCCAAACTCCATCAATACATTTTTTAAACAATTTTTTGAAGTTACCAAAATGATAAAATCATGAGTAATCAAATTTCATCCATATTTTAGTAATGTACTCAAAATTACAAATGAAACAACTGTACCATTGCATAAATATGTTGTTCGCAAGAGCTTGAGTCCATTTAAATTTCTATTTGTGATTAATTTATGATTATGTGTAATTTTAAACAATTGACTTTGCATCAAAAAAAAAAAAAAAGTTTGAAAACAGTATTGATGGTGTCCGACATGAGAATAGTCAGAAAGCAAAAGGGAGGAAAATAAAAATGCTTCACAAAAGCATGAGGAAGGAACAATATCCAAAAATACATCAAAAAAGTTCCCAGAAAGAATGAAAGAATGTAAAATTTTTAAAGTTGCGACGAAAAGGGCAAACATGTCAAGTTTTATTGAAATCTAAGCATGGGTGTCATACCATGTTTTATTATTTTTTTTTTTAATTCTACATGATATGATCGGATAACTAAAACAGGGTTCGTACACACTTCTTTAAAAAAAATTCAAGGACTTTTAAGGACTTTCAAGGACTAAAAAATCCAAAAAATAAGGACCTCAAAATAATTAATAAATTGGCCCATACATTTTCAACATTTCCAAATTCAATTAGAGGATGATGCACAGTACAGAACATAAAAGATAGATTAAAAATATAACAAAAAAAAAAATCCTAAAAGTTTCCCGCAATAACAAAACAAAGAAAAATCTGAAACTGAAAATCACATTACATATCTTTTAATTCCAAACTTTTCTCTGATAATTTTACATCCAAAGAACTTATTTCAATTTCTTTTTCACTTAGTGTTTTTCTTAGTTCATGTGATTGCATAAACAAGTTAATGTCCTTAGTTTTTTCAGCCTCATCAGCCAACTGATCAGCTTTTGCATTTGGCTCCATTGTCCTTTTGAAGAAACATTTTCTTCTTTTAAAAAAAATTACTTCCTCCTCTAATGCTTTTCGTTTTACTTGTTTTGTTTCATTCTTTGCTTTAAATTTTTACATTTTCCAAGTCCTTTAAGTTTGACCAATTGTGTCCCTGATTTGGCACCTGCATCGATGGATATGGATTCCTAGAACAGGAGCGGAGCTGCCCCCCCCCCCCCCGCCTCTTCTTAATTCTGAATACAGTTCTCGGAACGAAGTGTGGTCAAAGCGGAAATATCACACTTGCAACCCTGCAGTGTAGAAATCGCTCTAATCGGAAAACGGCAATCTGATTTTTTGAAATAAGGGTAGAGTAAAAATAAGGACTTACAAGGACTTGGGACATGAAAATAAGGACTTTTAAGCACTTTTAAGACAAAATAAAAAAATAAGGACTTATAAGGACTTTCAAGGACCCGTACGAACCCTGTAAAATGTTAATCAATAACGAAATAATGAAAATGATTAAAGAAATACGCTGATTTACGGCAGCATGAATAAAATAGAAATAACTGAAATATTTAAAATAACTGAAACGTCTTCAGGATGCAAAAGGCTTACTACTTCAAAGAGACACCTGTTTTTATGTTGGTATATTTCCAAAACATACATTTATGGCAAAATTTACAGTGTATGAAGATTGAGGGGAGAAAATAATGAAACAGAGACCGAAAATATATACATGCAAACTTTGAATCTTTTCAGATTTATAAGAAATATAGGATCACTCTGACGCCTGGAAAAGCGAAATAAGAAAAAACATTTTATAAAACATACACAAAAAGTCGAAATTCAGGCAAAAGCCGGAAAAATGTCTTCCATGGATGGTGTTTAAAGATATTAAATTATTTATAACTTTTTGTTACAGCTCTATGAAAATTAAGCTTTATTCAAATCTTGAAAGAGCAATGTCTCCTGTTCTACTTAGCATAAAAAACATAATGCAAGTCTGTTTCATATCAGAGAAAAAGGCACAGTGAAAATAGACAGTCTTCAAAAATTATTAGCGAACAAACAAAAAACAATTCTTGAAAGAAAAAGAAATATCTCACCCAAATGTTTTCTTCCTTTTCGTCTGTTATTTCTTTGAGAGTATGGATTGCTGAAAGAAATGCGAGTTTTCAATAAGGAATTATCATACTGTCATTCAAGTTTAGTAAAGCTTAAATACATACTATCTACGATCAGGTCCTGGTGCATGAGGTCCGTTCATGTCAACATCTCCATCAGTATCAATCCTTGTTTTACCATAGCCAGGGTCTAAAATTGTAATGAGAAAAACAACCATGTGCTAAAATAACATCCAAAAAGCTTTTTATTGTTATTTTTTTCTAAATAAAGATTTCTAAGTAAATGCTTACCGATTTATACAAGGATAAAAAAATTAAGAGTTAAACTGACCCAAAAGAAAAAATCTTCAAAATACGAGTAGAAACAACAGGGATGACGGAGGAAAAAAAGAACTGAAAGCTTTCAAAGTATGAAAATGGGAGAGGGAATCACTTGAAATTTAGGCCTCATATTATTAAATATATGCATCATTTGATACAATTGCTATTGATTAACATACAAAATTCCTAATCTGCATATGCTTAATTAAGTTGCTTATAAGTAAAAATATGAGCTAGTGTAGCATGTAGCCGCCACTTACATGAATCATATTTACTCCAAGCAGGTTTGATTCAATAAAGCAACTTCAATAGAGCTAGATTTTGTTGTTTATGGTGATTTGATTCCTTAAAGATGCTGATTCAATTAATCAGCATAAGGTTGGCATATTTATGCCAAAGGTGGAAAAAAACCGAAAAAATAACTTTTTCCCAAAGTGGCAAAAATGATTATGCAAGAATACACGACTAAATTTTCATTTTAATGGCTTTTTTTTTCAATTTATGGATATTCAAGTGCATCATTGAACTCTCTTAGTGAACGACGCTTCCAGTAAATGTTATGAATGTAGAATAAAGGGGTGAGTAATCAACAACAAAATAAAACTGGATTTGGTTTAAAAGTTTTACCAGTGGTAATATTGTACTTGAAAGACTATAATGCCCCCCCCCCCTTCCATAGATGGTGGCTGCTGGCTGTACTAGTGGTTGTAATGTAACTAAGAGCGACTCCTACCTTTCAGTTTTTAACAGGGAACTCATGCCGGATTTGCTCTACTATGAAGACAATATAAATTTACAAAGAAATGAACTATACTTTGTATTGTATCATCGCTAAGACAGAAAATGCTTACCTTCCTCATTGAAATCAATACTGTCGTAATTTGGCAAAAATGCAACCAAAGGGGTTACCACACACAAGGGACTTTATGGATGTTTTGTGGCATCAGGCTTTGAACATAAAAAACTCCGCTTTTGAGCCCAGCCAATAATCCACAAGCTACCAGTGGCTACACTACTGCCCCATGAAAACGTGATGAGAAAAATCCATTTTAGCAAGGCATAAATTTAAAAAATAACATTTCAACAAAAAAATTTAAAAAAAAATCTCACTTACAATGTTGAGAATAACGAAGGTAAAAATATAAATGTTCAAGAAGCACCACGAAAAGGAAAGTTAAATGTTATTGCTGCAAAATCCATAGCATTTCTCACGGAAAATGCATATGGTGATTACTTGAAGATTTCTCAATTAAAATACCTGAGGCTACAACAAAAATGGCAAAATGTTTACAAAAATACCTCGTTGGTCTCTAAATTTCTTCTGACGTCCCATTGTATTGGAATATTTGAAATATTTTACGTTCTTGCTTGACGATGGGCCTCTATTATCATGTTCTAAAATTAAGAAAGTATAAATGAATACTCTGCAAAAACATCAAATCACACAATTTCACCAACACACTAGCATATTTGAAGAACATACTTGTTTCAGAAATAGAGACATTACTCGATTGAAGATAAGATTACTGCACAAGGAAGGAATTTCAATAACGTATCATGCTGTGGCACACGAGTCACGAAGATTAATAAGTAATTTCTAAGATTAATCAACAAATCTAATACAAATTTTCAAAACTTACCATAAAAACCTTGTCTAGACATTCTTCTTTGTAAGAAATAAACGAAACATGTGCAATCAGCACATTGTTATTTAGTTTTTTTCTTTAATCACACGATTTCCAAGCTCGGAGCAAAGGTTGTAAAAGTAAAAAATTTACGTCACCATCGTAATCATTGTTGCCAGCAGCTTTGTACTAATCCTACGTAAAATATTTTTTACTCAAAAGATTTGATTTTCTCATGTCAAAGACTTAAATTGTTATAGGATCTTCAGCGTGATTTGTAGCTGTAAAAGTTTTTAATTCTTGCTGAAAGTTTTTCACAC